>LUCM01009879.1:0-15819 GCA_008360955.1 Fasciolopsis buskii | reverse complement strand
ATAGATAGATAGATAGATAGATAGATAGATAGATAGATAGATAGATAGATGGATAGATAGATGGATAAATAGATGGATAGATAGATGGATCGATAGGTAGATAGTTATAGAGATGGGTAGGTAGATAGATAGGCTTCGATTTCGATCCTTTCAAAAAATTTTATTGTTTTTTTCCTCTAAGCTCCATTAGTTGCTAGAGGTAATTAATCACCAGCAAATACTGTGAATTTATTATGGATTGCACTATTAAATCTGTTGCTTGGCCGTAATGAGACCAGTTTTACATGAGCGACCTTGCTTGTCCAGGAAGACGCCTGTGAACATAAAAAACGAAACTTTATCAGAGTATGAAAATTTCACACACATTTTTGGACGGGTTTTGGGATTTATGTTTGTCCAAGTTTAGAAACGATAATGGGCTCGGTTGTCCAGCAAAAATGCTTATTTTATCGAGTATTCTACCCACGGTTACTGACCTATTTACGGGGTGAATATAATTATCTTTTAATTGGAAAATTTTGCGTTAACTTGGATGTAGCACGCATGGCCGATGACGAGCAGAAGAATTCTTATTCTAGAAGAACATTTCTTTACGCCAATGTTGACTCTACATCAAGGTCACTTAGACGCGCCCTGGCGATCGCTTACGTTGTTATCGTGACAATGAAGCAGTTTCCGAGAAACAACGAAATGTTTGTGTCACACTCTAGAGAATTGGGAATTAATTTCAAAATAAATTTTGTGATTAAACTTTTCGAGTTTAAACTTGGCAACGCGACCAAAAGCATCATCATATTATTCGAATAAACTGTGCGAAGAGCACAATTTTCTCAGATGAAATCAATCCTGACCAAAAGTGATCACAAAAATATCTGTAGTCATATTAACACTTCACTACAAACATATTCTCTTCTCACCCTGTTCCAAAGTATTACCAATATTTCATTCATACAAAACTTTGTAGATAGAACTGAACAATTATTACGTGCTCCAATTTTCACTAGACGTGAGTCACGGACACAACGAAGCGAGGACTATATCTGCCCCGTGCAATAGAACAAAATGCTGAGTGCTGCAATCCACGGACTGGTTAATTTCGTCAATGGCTTAATGGCATGAAGTGACCTGAAAAATGCTTGTATATGATCATTTTTAGAAGGAACGTTTCGGACAAAATTGTCTCTTCTTCTTTTGGCGAATAAAAAATCGAAATTCGTTGCCAATGAATCAAAGTTTAATGCTTGCCGGATGGGAGGAATTTGTTGTTGTGGCAACGAAGATATTTCATTCATTTTAAGAATGTAGCCGATAGAAGCTCCGTGTTTCATTCTCCGAGAATTTGGTAAAAATGTTAGGACGGTTTTCATGCGATCTAACCTTTTTTCGGATAAACGCGCACTTGAGTGAACGATGTACTGCACACGAGATCCCACCTAGGTCTTAATCTTGATTCTACCCAAAATGTTCTTCATATCACGGCTTGACAATTAAAGGAGGCATCTAACAAGCGATTAGAGACATAAAAATTGGAAAACATATTGGAATATGAAGTAAAACTAATTTCAACTTGAAAACCCTTGATGCCACATGGGAATGATCAAAATATTACTGGACGATGATAGCGAGCTCATCGATGACCGGAGGTGACCAAACGGATAAGGTCACGGGTTCGAATCCTCCCACCGCCTTTCAATTTCCCCACTTGGATGCCCTCTGCTTGCCGCGACTCCCTTCCGGAAAAAGTGATGCACAATGTGGTTTCATTGATAGGAGATAAAAAAATCTATTGATGCTGCATTCCTAGCAATACACGGACCAAATAGTCGTGAACTGATCTCGCTTCGTTTTCCGTAACCGGCGCGTGATGCGTCAGGGCTAAGATATACATGCGGGTGACTGAAATTGGATGTCTACTAAATTCCAAACTTATTTGCTCACCGTATAACTCCGAATCATGTGGGGTAGTTCTTAAAACATTCCGCACATTTTGTTGAATAAAAATAGGATAATTTGACTCCTTATGCTGCTTCCTAGTTGAGCGCAAATTCCTCAACTGACATTTAGTCCAAGAGTTGGGGGTACAAATGTTGTTATTCATCAAAGCCCTAATTTCGTCTGGATAATGCTACAAACTGTCGGATGAATGAGTTAGACTTTTGTGGCACATCACTGGAGTCGACGATTCTATCAAACAGATAGGATAACTTTTACTCGTATGTGTGATCAAATTTTGTCCCACTATTGGACAGGTTATCATTTGTCGTGAAAACAGATTGATATAATGCTTTATTCATTTCGCTACACATTAGACTGCGTTGTTTCCAAGACAAGATGCACTGAGCCCGGAATGCCATGAATACTGCCTACGCACTGAAGAATAGCTTTATGGAAAAGTATTTGAAAGCCTACGGCAATCGGGTAAGCACAAATATCCGAGCGAACCTTTGCCAAAATACATAAGGCTAACGAAGGAAGTTTGGTCAACAATGGAATTCGGTTAAATATCACGTCAGCGATCACGTACTCGATGCCAAACATGGGAGTGAGCAACAAATGAAAGTTTCCAGTAGAAAATGTAATCTGCTTTAAAGCATCATTAATACGCACGGATGGTCTTGCGAGATTACAATGAGCAATCTTGTCTAATAAGAGTTGATACGAGGATATTGGCAGGTGATGATCCTATCCATGGTCACAAAAGGCTTCACACGTTGACCCAAAATGGAATTACAGAATGCATTATTGAAATGAATAAGATTTTACTGATCGATTACTTTTTCCTGTTTTGAAAAACACCCCGAAACATGTGTGATGAAATATATGCAACTGTTGCTGATCGACTGATAGGCTTGTTGTCATGACCAAGTGGGGTTTGTACCGCTACCGGGGAAGAAAATGCGATGTACGGGGTTGGGCACATTTCTGCGCATGAAGCTAACCGACTATTCGTGCTCCTTCTGGCCACGATCTCCGTCATCATTTCCGTATAAATCGGTTCAACAAACAACTATTGTAAGATACAAGAACCTTAGCAAGGATGTCTCGGCATTCATTTGAATGTATGGGCATTTGAATGTGTCGTGCGTAGTTGTTTGACTCCAATCTAGTTTACACTAGGGCAAAATTTTGTCTCAGCACTTTTTTATTTATTTTATTTGTCATTTGCAATCCAAAGTAACCGTATGAGGACAGCAAATCGAACAAATCTAGCAATTGACAGTTATTTATTTGAAGAGAATCCCATCAGGTGACATATAGGATGGCCAAATGCGAAGACAATGAGTTGACCTGGGAGAAAGTTAATGAGCAAATAACAGATTGGTCAGCCAACCTTCTCCACCCCTACTGAACCCGGGAACCAACCCCAAATCGATCATTTTAACGTCAGAAGTCAAACTGAGTTTCGGTAATTACAAGATTCCGGTTCCAGATTTAGTATAATCAATAAATGTGTCGACATCAATCCCGACCACTGTGATAGAAAATTTGATAAAGAAACACTGATTATTGATCGTATCGATGTCCTTGTAATCCGCAATACCTGTTATTGCTAAATAAATGTATACACAAATGTATGTACCCTTGTGTGTCATCTACTGTTATGAAAAGCATAACAGCGTCACCCGAGCAAGTTTGTCGTTGTTTAAGATCAACGGAAGCGAAGTCTAGTGATTTCATCCCGGTCCACATGATAAAACGGACACAATGGACGGGGCGATAATCGATTTTACTCGTCACACAATACCTACAGTTTACATAGATACAAGAATCAGTATATCTTGGAGTACGAAGCCCTAAGAGAGTAAATAAACATGACAAGGACCTTAGAAACAGCGTATTATACTGTCAAACATTTATACTAGGCATCATGGAGCCCTCTTTCATCCTAACGGACCACTGGAATACAAAGACACACAAACACCGAGACATCACTATGTGCCGGAAATAAAGAAAGTGTGGAACAAATCTACTCTATAATAACATCGTCGTTTTATCCTTTATTTTTTACTTTCTTTATCGATGTAAAAACAATGAACATTTTTCGGGAAAGAGGCCGCGGCCAACAGAAGGCTGCCAAGTGGGGAAGTTGACCGGCGGTGAGAGGATTCGAATCCGCGACCTTCATGTCGAAACGCCGCGACCCTATCCGTTTGGCCAGCGCCAATGTTGAAACGAACCTCCGCTGGCTGACGACGAAAAGTTTGTGATCGAACCTTCGAGCACAAAAGTCAGCAGGTCTTAGCAACATCTGTTCTTCCGTTTACGACGTTCGGTGATTATTAATAAATCCGTAACCCAAAACGTATCTTTGCACGGCAACCGATACCTATTTGATCTGTACTGCCACCGTTCATTGCTTGTAAGAAACACACATCACCGAAGACCTTGTTTTCGGTCGATGTAGTTTCTTCGTATTTATCTCCAGGCCGTTCATCCCAGTAATCCCCGAATGACGTTTGATGACAACAATATAGGTGTTCTGTGAGTGCCGAATCTTTGGTCGTCCAGATATTACACGTTTGGAGTGCTTGGGAAAAAAACATGCATCAGACATTTGTAAACTCAAATTGAAAACTGTCTTGTTTTTTTCTCTTCGTTCAGCACAGCAAAGTTAATCAATTTGAAGTTCACCTTATTACTAATCAGCGCGCATTTTTTGAATTAACATCAGGGAAATATTCACCGTGTTTTCTGTCCCTTGCTTCACCGTCGGGATGTGAAAAGTCCGATGAGGATCATCAAATGCCACGACCGTGTGAAATGCGGACGAATGTAGAGAAAGCAAATGACCCGATTTTCCGTGGTTGGAATCCGAATAAGCCATCTACCGTTGGCAGTGACAATCATGTTTCCACTTTCCGTCCAAACTGAGTGATTGGAAAAGGTGCTCGCGAACAATTATATCGTAGTCCGGCTGTCGGTTAGTAAGACAATGTTTTGTTTCCCCGTTCATGTAGGTGGCTGACCTGTTCGACACCGCAGGCTATTGATGTTGGCGATGATGTCAAAATGTCATCTAAGTTTGGAAAACGAAAGTTGATCGGTCGTCTGATATCCATCTTGCCAAATAGCAACAAGTCCGAGTATGATCCTGTCATCGTTCCGGTTACCATGAACACTTTATTTGGGTTGCATAAAAAAGCCAAAACAGTATGTCAACTTGTATATGGGTTTGTCAAAAATTCACATGGCAAATAAAACTTGTGAAAGAACTGGCTGGTATTAGTGCCCGTTCCTTTGCGCGCGACTGGAAAATTTCCAATCCCGGTTAACGAAGTTATTTGTAAGTTTATCAAGTGTGCTGCATTTGTTGACAATCGATATAAGTTGTATTGGTTGTTTACCAAAAACTTCGATACAAATGTAGGCATTTGTTTTTTTCAGAAATGCATTCAAAAATCTGTTTTTTCATTGGAAACAAACTAGGTTCTACTAATCATTGATCGACAGTAGTCATCATCCCGTTCGGATTTTTTATTCTTCTCTGAGCTGAACAACAAGAAAGTAAAGGGGATGGAAAATTGAAAAAGTAAAGGCATCAATACCAAATTACAACAACCATCTTGATCGCCACATTTAAATGAAGCGCGACAATTGATTTTTCATCAATAAAAACTCACGCTATTGGTAAAGATGAGTTGTCATGCTTTCCCGTAAAACCTTTAGAAATGATGAAGAAAAGGGAGGGGCAACTTTTTAGACTCATTGTCCCGTCCGATGAGCACTACAACTTTGGGGTTACTCACCTTGTCAAACTCACCAGTAAACTTTTAATCAAACTGACAATTTGTACACGCGAATACAGCTTGTACCGACTACCTACGAACTCCGGATTTTGGTAAATGGTCCAATAGGCTCAGAACGTTCACAAGGCTCAATTAAACTTATCTCTCTACTCCAATTTCCTCCGGGTTCCCAAGAGGAATATTTTCAAAAAAACTGAAGAAAAAACAGCAAAAACGGAATTGCCATAACAATCACTTCGTGTGAACGTTTGTCTTTCTTCCGTATTCGACCACGAAACGGTATTAATTTATTTAACAAATTGGCAATTGAACAAATCGTGTAGCATGTGATTTGCATAACCAATCATTTGTCCCGAGAGATCTCGCGAGCTCAAATGTGCCCGAACGCAGTGCAAACTAATCCGACGTAGATTTGGAGCACGTAAACACGAACAATTTGCCGCCTAGGGTTCAAAATTTCAAAAATCCGATCAAAAGTTTGTCTTATCGATTAGAATTGTTATCAGTCGAGAGATTGGGATTCGAGAAGCACGAGTTATGATGCGGTTTAGTTGTTCTAAACTAACGAACATACAAAGTGGTTTGATATTCACTTTTATTGCACAATGCTATATTTTTCGGAAAAACTGATTTTTTGACAATTTTTGAGTTTTTCCAATTTAACTGACCTCTTAGCCTATTTGTTTTCCACATAAAATGAATAATTATTTCATCATCAGTCACGTTTGTACGAGAGAGTTGTGCATCGGATCGGCATTTGGTGAAATTCCCTTAAAAACTTTACTCCAATAGATCTTCCCAGTAACATCGCATGTCGAAAACTTTTGTCGTATATCTTTGTAATGCATAATTCGGTTTTTAACTAACTATTTTTCTTCGAACAGTCTTCGTCTTCCAATAACAACTATCCAAACTGAATGTATTTTATGATTTTACCATCTGACCAGTGGTAATCACGCGGCATTTCAAATTCAAATTTGTGCGTCGAATGCATCTCACCTTCGGTCAGCATTCCCACTTGACAAGACCTTTGTTGGTCACAATTCTTTTTCTAAAATTAATGCACTCTGTGGTGTATCCTTGAAAACATTTTTGAAAAAAAAAACGTGATGAAAAAGAGTATCCTTGTGATATTTTAGAAACGTAACGGAACCCCTATTTTGGTCTTGTTCGCAATAGGTTTCGTGGACGTTCAAAGAGAAAATCTAAAACTACTAATCACGTTTTAAAAGCTACAGCATCGTCTGATCTTGATAAACAAATGCGACTAACAAGCAATTGATTCGTCAGTCCGAATCGAAATTATACCATTCAAATTGCACTCATTTTGTCCAAACTCAGAGAAACAGAATCTTACTCGGTCAAAATACATTTCGGAATAAACAAGATTTTGAAAATACAATTGGTTTCGTTTTGACAAAAGAAAACGGTAGAGCCGTGTCTAATGATTTCTAAAAGAATATTAATATCATTATCCATTAATCGAATCCAGCTCAAATATGTGAACTGGTGAATTCGACTGAATGAATTATTTTGATTGGTCGAAATTCGTGTCGTTTCAGATCTCCATTGAATTGTTAGAAGCACAAATGAAGGATTGATACACGTAAAGATCACACGGTCATTCGTCAACACCTCTTGTCGGTCAACCGAGATCTCCAGCAAATCAAATGAGGTTCTGTTAAGGTAAGCAGGAAACCGCTTTAATGTTGCCCGTACATGTGATCCGTTTGGCCGAAGTGACTATTTAACAGAGGGTAAAATAACCGGTACAAATTGAATCAGAACGGCCAAAGACAAGAATTCCCAAGACACGGATAAAAAAACGAGAATAGACGGAGTCATTTTCGAATTGTTTGTACTCACGTTTCGTGTTCTCGTTTTTGAATAACTAATGGTTAAGCAAGAAAGAACAACCAGCCCGTATTCGCGGCTTGTGTTACGGGGTTGATTCATCCGGAAACACTGACACATTGATAATCGCGGAGAGTGTAATCGATAGGTCCCATGAGTCTGATCGGGTAAGGGATGTACACACTCTTTTGGTTTCACAGTGGGACCTATCCAACTATTATCCCCATTGATATCGGGTGCAGTTCTAGCAATTTGTTCTGGATACGATTACCCGCTGACCGGATTTTAATCACCGCACTAATGTGATCGGTGATTTCCCCACATGGGAAAAGGCGGAGTAAAACCTCGATGCACACAATTTCGTGAGTATCTGACCACTCGAGGAATGTTAGCTGTCTAACAATACTCTGATGGGATCAAAGATGATTGTTGATCATCGGAGGCGGACTTTTTTCGGTCGCTGATTGTTGAACTTGGCTTGTCGTTGACACGCATTTCACCTTCCGTTAAAATGAATAAAATCTCTGACTCATTCATTTATGTTATACAGCAAATATTGCCAAATGCATAGAGCTTTGTATAACAGGGACCACGATCAAAGTAATCACCACGAATACTCGATACGCAAGTACTGGTTTACAGTCAGCTTTGTGTCGGGCGCTTGCAACGTATTCCATTCTTCACGTTGTACAACATCCGAGAAATACTGCAGATACGTCTAGGCTAGAGCCTGACTTGCGTTTAACGACGCTTCTTGTCTACAAAACACACAATTATAAACGCAAATTGGGAATGACAGTTAAAGGAATTGGTCCGGCACTTTCGTGAACAGAGAACGATTGCTGACGCCGAACGATGACCTAACGGGCATCTTAGCCGGAGGGCTACATTCAGGAGCCAACCGTGAGCCAACACACGTACTCCTAAGTGAAGTGGAAGATCAATAACGTGGAACAAGGCTTGGGAATAATCGAACGCGAAAATCGGCGGCACGTTTAAACGAGAATAATTCAGAACGTGTGTAACTGAACGCAGAAGCCAACAATATGCTAAATTTTCATGAAGACCAGCCCGGGTAGTGATGACAGTCAAAGAACGTGGCCCACTTGGATCTAAGTGTATTCGATTCGCAAGGTAGATATAGCTGCATTTTGGTAACAATAAAGTACAACAAATAAGCGATGTTCACGCACATAGGGAATCTGGATCATCATACGAGTAGAAAAGATCAAAATTGTGGTAACACAGGCATTTGGCAAATTCCAGTCGAAACACCCACTCACTCGAAACTTCCCATCGGGCGGGCCACTATGCATCCGGTTAAAATCAAATTCCACGGGCTGTTAATGTCATCGACACACCCACTGTTTACGGAGGCGCTTCAGAGCTTGTACTTCTATAATAGTAATAATAATAGTCGATCACTGATTGATACGAAATGTTTTCTGTCATTCGTAGTCCTCAAACCGATCCCAGTAGTGCAGAGTCCAGTCGCAACTGTAATCCAAATAGGTCAATCCAATCACCCGAATGCACCACCCTAATCGAAAAGGACCAGGCACGACAATGTGAAGTGATGTTGTCCTGCTTAATGGATAATACGGAAATGATTCCGTCGAATGAACTGCAAAAGCACTTCGGAAGTTTCTGCATGTGACCGTACTGTCAAATGTAAGTCTATGACTAGCGATGCTAATCGCCTGTTCTCTTTTGAATCAATCTAAGCGTCATCCAATAACACTCGATTTTCACTGCACCACTGCGGAAATCCAAATGAAAAATTCAAAAATCGGAGTACTTAGGACTGTTGTCTATATAGGAAATTAATGATGCTCTTTCGCCAATAATGGATGTCGCCTGGAAATTCGCTCTTGAATGTACGGTAATAAGCCCAGCAGATCGTGTTACGTAATGCAAACCAATCAAGGGTTACTGTTAGAAAAATGTTCTAAGTGGAATACCAGATATAAGGTTTACTGGCGACCAAAACAGTTTGTATCTTAAACTACAAACCTTACTAATATTGCTATTACTATCAGTATATTAATAATACGGGAAAACCATAACATATGTTGGGTCCTTGCCTACAGCCAGCAAAATATTGGAAACAGCCATTTGACGGAAAGCCATTTGAGCTACTAATCATGGCTGCCATTATTTATGTGTTTTTTGAGTCAATATTCTATTGTTCATTCAATCAAGTGCTGAACATGGCACCGATAGCGGCCCCCTTTTGTGTTCACTAATAAAGGTAAAGGTAAAAACAAGTTGACCATAAGTCCAGGAAATCAGCTTTTTTATTTTAAAACGCAAATCTGTTTTGGCATCGGAAAGTAAGATTCGATTGTAAAGATAAGTTTAGTCTTGTAATCTGATAACAAGAGAACGTGCGGACTCCAGCTCATGTTTCTTTTATGGTTTATAGACACTTTGGAAGGTAAATTTGAGAATAATCAACCAAAATTCTATCGCAATTAGGTTACTACTTCCGAGCCATAGTACCACTTTTTAATTTTTAGTTTTCCAAAAAATGTTGCCAATTTAAGTTCTCAAATAAAAAACAAGCGAAGTTTCTATCCACACAGTTGGTTCAGCTGGATGTATCGCTTTTGCTAAAACCTCAGCCCCAACCCTAATTGTGAAGTGGATGTAGACTTCTTGACTTTACCGTTAAGTGTGCATGGTTGTTGTAAGTAGTGCTCAAAAAATCGATAATTTTATTTCAGTTTGGATATAACTGATGTCGCGTAAGCCACATGGATCTGGATTTCCCAACCGCGTGAACACTGTTCACGGTCAAACAAACTGACGATATAGGCGCACTTCATCTAAAATCCGACAAACCGCGGTTCACCAACTGATCATCACTCATACAGGAGTTCGTACATGGAGAGAAGTAAACACAGCTACTAAATAAATCAAGACAAAAATTGGCATAAAATGGTAAAATGCAAGCGATCAAAGAGGCCTATTTGTCAGATATTCTCCAAGTAGCATACGTGTTGTCAACTGCTCTGTATTTCTTCCGTATGTCTCGCAAAATTGCCCATATCCACCATGATGATTTGTCAGTATGTTTGTAGGAATAATTTCTCGAAACAATGCAATAACTCAGAAAAACATCCTATCTAACATTTAGCTGATCTAGAAGGAATTGGGATTGAATCGCATCGCAAACTATTCCGCGCTAGTGTAGATTTGATCGTATTTGAAGGCTTGGCAAATTCTGTACGGTTAGTTTGCCTTAAACTCATTTCGTGCCCAAAAATTCAACGTAGACAGAAAGTTGTTTTTTTTCCACGCGACAGCTTTAGTTGTGGGCACCGTGAAGTGCGCGAGAAATTGTACTACAGCTGTCCGTGCGAAATATGAACAACAAACAACGTGGAGTACTTACATCGTCTACTTGTTATGCGCCTTTCTTGTCTGACAACTATAGCAGCTGAATTGTGCAAACACGTCGAGGTTTGGCGGATTCATTTTTCGCCTCCGGTCTTCTCTCTTCTGCTAGAAGTTTCCACCGGTTTCTGGCAAAAACGATACACAGAACACAGCTGCTTGCAAGCGAGATAAACGCGACGAACTTCCTATCCGCAGCGTGCCAAAAAGTTTGATTCGTTTTGATAATACGTTTGGTGTTTTGCCGCGCCTGATCAAATGTGGGATTTATCCGAGCAAAACATGCTACCTATTGCCACTTTTTAGACTTGCTCTTGCATGTTGTTGCTCGCGGTTGCACCGCTTTTGTTTCTACCAACAAATGTGTCGTATAAATCACCCAAGTAATGAATGAAAATTATTCTTTCCGGATGCAATCACATCTGGTTTAAGTCCCTTTTCGATGAAAGTGCCAGACAGTTTCGGTAGATTGAATACTTTGGGGAAACATTGTAAATAAGAATAAATATACACATAAATATATATATATATTTATGCAGGACGTTTTGAAATAATCAATTTAAACTCACCAGGAATTCCCGCGCGTATGTTTGGTGTGCCGTTATCTTAAAAGTTTATAGCCATCAGCCAGCAGACGTCGACTCATAGACACGACTAAGATCCCCATATGGATTTGTGATCTATTCAGACACAAGCGGTCCAAATGAGACTATTTTGTCAAAACGTGCAAGACGCCTGGTGCTGAATACCTGTTATTTGAGGGAGAACTGCATGCTGTACACTCGTGATTAGCAGGGAAAAAATGATGTCCGGTTGTGTCTTGTTTTTTTTTTTGATTTGTGATGTTGAATTGAAACAGGCACATGATTCAGCCGATTGCGGCTAAAAATCATTCCCGAGCTTTTTTGGGTGCAATGCAGATGATGTGGCATACGCACAGTTTAGTTATCATAATATCAAGCAATAAATCGGGATTGCATTCATCAAAACTTCACGACATTTAAGTCGAGGAGACTCTTGGTCCTGTCATGTATGTCTTTCGATTTTATTGTGTATCATTAATTTCATTCCGGACTCCAGTGCTTAATTCAGGCAAATCAAATACTCTGACGAATATTCACGTGGTTTGTAAATGAATTTTTAATCCATTAAAGCTTTTAACGATTCAAATAAGATACTAGTGACAAGTTCATTTACATTCTAAGAACAGCAAACAAAGGCTCGGTACCAGCCACATCCGGGGATGTTGGCGGTCGGCTAAGTGAATTCGAACTCTTGGGAGCGCGGCATTTGANTTTTGAAATAATCAATTTAAACTCACCAGGAATTCCCGCGCGTATGTTTGGTGTGCCGTTATCTTAAAAGTTTATAGCCATCAGCCAGCAGACGTCGACTCATAGACACGACTAAGATCCCCATATGGATTTGTGATCTATTCAGACACAAGCGGTCCAAATGAGACTATTCTGTCAGAACGTGCAAGACGCCTGGTGCTGGATACCTGTCATTTGAGGGAGAAATGCATACTGTACACTCATCATTAGCAGGGAAAAAATGGTGTCCGGTTGTGTCTTGTTTTTTTTTTGATTTGTGATGTTGAATTGAAACAGGCACATGATTCAGCCAATTGCGGCTAAAAATCATTCCCGAGCTTTTTTGGGTGCAATGCAGATGATGTGGCATACGCACAGTTTACTTATCATAATATCAAGCAATAAATCGGGATTGCATTCATCAAAACTTCACGACATTTAAGTCGAGGAAACTCTTGGTCCTGTCATGTATGTCTTTCGATTTTATTGTGTATCATTAATTTCATTTCGTATTCCAGTGCTTAATTCAGGCAAATCAAATACTCTGACGAATATTCACGTGGTTTGTAAATGAATTTTTAATCCATTAACGCTTTTAACGATTCAAATAAGATCCTAGTGACAAGTTCTTTTACATTCTAAGAACAGCAAACAAAGGCTCGGTACCAGCCACATCCGGGGATGTTGGCGGTCGGCTAAGTGAATTCGAACTCTTGGGAGCGCGGCATTTGATAAACCTAAAGGAACATGGTGATACGTTCACAAATTGATGCAAAAGAATCCTTGTGATCGGCCGACTGGCGTGTGTGTTTGCGGCCGTTATTCTTTTGTCGGGAAGGATATATGCGTGTTTCTTACACACACACACACACACTAGTCGTGCTAATGCACGCAACCCCGTTGAACTTGTGATTGCGGTGGATTAACTGATCAGTCTTTACAGTCTAGAAAAGTTGGCCAGACTATCGGTTAAATCGTCTCGATCACTCGCGCCCGCGCGACTTACGGAATGGTCAACGCACAGTCTAGCAGCTCAGTTGAACCACCTATTGGGATGACAGCTAAATGATAATGAGTTGACTGTAGCACCGACTAGTTACGCTTCCTGTTACCGTCAAATTTAGTAATTAAAGTTGGTCCTGTGTAAAATCCAAGATATGGGGATAAAAGCGTCAACTTAATCGTACCATAGTTGATGTTTAGTTTAATTCCTGCTAGTTGCATTCTGGCGCAATGCACTCAGTTCCGCTGTGAAGTTGAAGTGCTAACGATGTTCGTCGCTCGAAAGATTCGATTGTCGATTTTCGCGTCGTATCACTGAGATTAGCTGAAGTGACAGTCTCGAGTAGTGCGCAAATTATGAAATCCATTATGGGGTACTGACCCGGAAAATGGTATATCATGGCTTATCAACGTTCGTATACTTCGTTTATTTTTGCCTATACAAGTGAGACAACGCGGGTTCATACGTAAGCGGCCAATAGTTTAAACGAAACGGAGATGAAATTTTCGATGCTATCCGCAACCAAAATTGCACAATCAAGGAATCCATTTCAGGTGTGTGTGTTTAGTTGATCGGGACCGGGAAAATGCAAAACCGGAAATCTTTGAAGTGTTCATGTGATCAAAATCGTTTCCATGACTACCGAAATGACCGCCATTTAAGTTTCAAGCCGTTAATGGGACCAACTTAAGACAAATTACTAAGTACCGGCGACATATTTGTACAAAATGTTCTCGTGATTCTGCATACTGATTTTGGTAATCTAATCCAAATTTATCAAAGTGAGCGTCGAGCGTGACGCAGAACATTGCTCCAGGAAGTCATTCAGCTAAAACGAAACTGAAGATTTTTCGGATTTTGCTGAGATTCATTGCCATAATGTCCAATCCTCCGCTTTACATAATGAGCTTGAAAAATATCCATCGAAATGATCATGTGTTTCTGAATGCATCCGAGAAAACTGGTCACGATATCCGCGAAAATTACACGTTACCAAAAACTGTGACGTATTTATGCCCTCATAGAACTTAGTTACTCATACATGCATAAATATAATAATGATCCTATGAATTGTATTGCACCATAACGTGTTGTAGACTGAATAGTTAGCTCGCTAGTGTGATAGGTAGACACCATGTTTGTTGTCACAGATGATTGCGAAAGCTTCACGTGACGAAACGGTCGCTTCGTTGGCACGCGACATGACTGAACTGTTGGGTAGAATAGTTAGGCTGAACCTTGCTTAATGTCAAGATATTCTTATCCGTCGATTGTTTAGATAGTATCTGACATTTATTTTGTGGCGCTACATCGGAAGCACTTTGGACTCACGAAATCTTAAACCTACCTGGGCCAACACAGTATCCAGCTTCCATGAAATCAATAGCGTCTTGATTGGATGACCTATTTCATGCACTCGCACAAGCGCATACGAATTCTAACACCGACAGCAGCCACACTAACTTTAAACCGCTATTCCACATTACCCTCGAAGATGTCATATGTTATTGCACATTTTACTTTGCGCGCCCTTTGACTGGCTGCGTTACAGTTCTGTGTCATCCTTTTTCGTTGTTGTGGTGTCGGATAGTTGGTCTGATTATGGTTTCTGTTCACCGCTGCAATCGATCGAAATTATTTTTGTTTAAAAACCTTATTGTTTCTCAACATGGACTGGAATCATGCATTGCTGCACCTGAAAGATCTTATCCATCAAAAAGAGGCATTCGCGTTGGCTGGTGGGTAGCACTTAAAAGCACACTTCCGGCCATATGTCCATTCCGGCATTGCTGAGTACCACTATCCGCTCTCTCTTTACGAGAACGTCGGATCTGTCCCTCACACTTCAATCACCGATCCACGTTCTTTCGTCTGCATGCATAAACCGTGGCTGAACCCGGATATCGCTGATTCGCTTATGTCGATAGACAGCTTCAGACGCCATCGGCAGGACAGAGTTTCGAACAAGAAGACTGGAAGCGTTGTGGCAACTTCCTTCTGGTCGGGCAAGTTCGAAGTTATTTATGTATTCGCCAAACGGAATTGACTGTCTCGTGACACTGTCATCCTAGGTTTTCTCGCCATAGCAGTACAACCATAACAAACCTATATGTTGCCCCTTTTAGCTCGCAACAAAATATCTCATCTTTTGTCAACTCTTTTCTAGCATTCATTGTCCCTCTTCTTGAGGATAATCTGCATATTACTGTGGGTGATTTCAACCATGCATCTACCCTACCACAAACTGTGGTTGATTTGACTGACCTCTGCGTTCCTCCCACCAGAGGTGGCTCCATTTTGGAGACAGTTATTGCCAACCACAATGATTTATTTTCCCTGAAACTGCGTTCTCCTATTTCAAGTGGTGATCATTGTTTGCTTCTGTTAAGGCCCATGATATGCTTTAGGCCAGCCTTCCATTCCTTCAGACGAACCAATCAAATCCGAGTTCGCCTCCGTAACTCTTCACACAACAAACTTATACTTTTTCAGAAATCCTTTT
>LUCM01009878.1:156480-173671 GCA_008360955.1 Fasciolopsis buskii | reverse complement strand
TCGGCATACGCTCCAACAGACTGCAGCACTGACATGGAGACAGACGAATTTTACGATGACCTCATCACCCTTGTTCGAAAGAGCAAACGCTCTGACATTGTAGTGAAGGGAGGTGATTTTAATGCACAAGTTGGAAAACTTAGTGCATCGGAAGCCGGTTTAGGTGGGCGATGCGCGAACAGACAACGGGGAAAGACTTCTCCAATTCTGTACAGACAATCATTTATTCATATCTAGTACGAATTTGCGACACAGCTCACGTCGCACAGCAACATGGTGCTCTAACTCGACAGGTACTTTGAGTCAGATTGACCATATCGCAGTTAGCTACCGTTGGCGCGGTTCTGTCAAGAATTGTAAATCATACTGGCCCACGTACGTCGAATCGGACCATGCGTTAGTTTTAATGCGATTTTTGCTGCAGCTGAATGTCCATCGACGCAGGCCACAAACCCGATTGGTTGTCAAACGTCTGTCTGATTCGACTGTTCGCAACAAATATGAACAGAAACTATCCGAGGAACTAAGAACTTCAGCGAGCAGCAATGTAGACCAGCAGTGGGATCAAATTAAGCAGGCTATGCATTTGGCAGCAAATTTCGTCTGCGGTCCTAGATCTAGCGTTCATCAAAAACACTGCATCTCGCAAGGGTCGCTAAGTCTAACGGAGCAAAAACGCGAGCTGCCTAACTGCAAGGAAATGAATAACATGCGTCGGCAGTTGCAGCTTCAGTTGACCATAAGCCTCAGGAATGACCGCGAGAACTGGTGGGTTAAGGTAGCCGAAGAGATGGAAGTGGCGTCCGCTTCAGGTAACAGTCAAAGACTGTTTAAGCTTATACGCGACGGCGGTGGGCGGCGATTTTCGGTTAGTGAAGTCGTGTGCGATAGGACTGGAGAGCTCATTCATGGTAGACAGGAAAGACTGGACCGTTGGGCAGAGCATTTCACGGATCAGTTTAGCTGGCTACACGCTAACGTATTAAGTCTGACGTCTGGAGCTGTGAATCCTTGGAAGGTGTCACTTGATTCCCTAACGGAAGTGGAAGTGCAGTCGAACATTCGACTTCTGCAGAAGGGAAAAGCAGCCGCTCCTGACGACCTTCCCCAGTTCTTTTCCAATTGGGTGGGGGGCTCCGGTGAAACCACTTATCTCCTTGCTTCGTGATATTTGGAACGAGGAGCGTATCCCGCTATCGTGGGGTGAGTCACTCATATTTTCCCATCTTGAAGAAGGGTACGCGGAGTGACTGCAGCAATCGTGGGATTAGTTTAGTTCCGGTAGTTGCTGAAGTGTTAGCTTCAATAATGCTGCACCATTTCATATCGATTCGCAAACAAAGGGCCGGATTTCGTCCAGGACGAGGTTGCATCGACCAGACATTCACTCTCCCGCAGATACCCGAAACGCGCCACACGCACCGGCGCCCTACGATCGCAGTCTTCCTCGACTTGAAAGGTGCTTTCGACTCCGTGGATCGACCAGCACCACTTAGTGCTCTCCACCAGAAGGGTATGCCAACGAAGTTCGTAAACCTATTGCGAGCATTGTACTCGCACACCTATGGTCACGTGAGGGTATACGGTGAACTGTCACGTTCATTCGAAACGACTAGTGGCGTTCGACAACGGCGTCCCATCTCTCCATTCTTGTCCAACTTCGTCATGGACGAGGTGATGCAAAATGCTTTGAGAGGTCTTAGGGATGTATGAGTCGAACGGGGAAATGGAGGGAAGCTGTGTGACCTAGATTACGCAGACGACGTCGTGTGCCTGTTCCACTCTGCGGACCATGCACAACGGGCAATAGACAGACTCTCGAGATCGGTCGCTCGGTTTGGCATGTGCTTTGCGCCTTCAAAGTGCTAATTACTGTTACATGACTGGACGACAATAGTGCCGAACTCGACAGTGGATAGAGAGGAACTAACGATTGTGGACCGTCTCGCTTACCTAGGTAGCTGCGTGTCCAAGGATAGTAGCTCGACAGTGGATGTAAATACGTCTGTATCTAAGGCTCGAACAGCTTGTGCTGGATTGAAGCACTTGTGGCATCGACCTGATATTTGCCTGAAGTTGCAAGGTCGTACGTACTGTATCGCAGTACGCTCAGTTCTGTTGTTTGGTTGCGAGACATGGAGTATGCGTGTGGAAGATGTTCGTTGGGTGGAGATTTTCGACCATCGATGTCTACGTAGTATGGCTAGGATTGGATGGAATGACCGGATGAGTAATGTGGAGGTCAGGAATTTAATACTAAATGCTGGCTCCGAGAATACCTTATTTCAACATACGTTGGTTGGGTCACGTGTTGCGTATGACGAACACTCGTCTACCATATCGTGCCCTATTTTCGGTTCATCCCAGGGTACGGAAGAAACCATGTGGGGCAACATGGAATGAGAAGAATTCACAGCGAACTTAGGTGAAGTAGGTGTCTCGCGTCTTCGTGGTTTGGGTCCGATAGATCCGTCAACTAGTTGACTGGAGACCCTGTAGGATATGGTCGTGAACCGTGAACAGTGGCGATCGTGCTGTCATTTTCTATCGAATCAGAATGATTGAAAACACGTGCGTTTGTACAATTAGGCTGTGTTCCGTGTGTTGGCTGCAGCAGCATCTTATCTTTTCCCACCTGTGTAAGTCGACTCCCTGTTCCCGTTGGATATTCACTCCTCTTATGGAAACATGTAACCGTAAGGAACTGGCAGCGGTCATTAAGGCTTGCCCCGCTGTTTAACGCCGAAAGATGATGATGATGTTACCTATTGATGATGTAGATATCGTCGTATTTTACTGAACTCAAATCGAGACCTGGTGTTTTCTGCTCCACTCGACTTAGTGACTCTCGGAAAATCTAGTGTCTTCGACGAATAACGGGTTTAGGACCGGGGTAAAACTCGCTGTCAAGTACATCGTCTACTTAATTTGACTCCGCCCCTCATCTACACTGCTTTTCGTCCGGGATTCTTAGCTCCGACGATAGCTTTTCTTTACAGCTGGTTCTGCGGTTAATCGGGTTTGACATTTGCGTGGAATGTCACTGAGCTGCAGCAGAAATCGTTTAAACTAATCTACTCTCCGATTCTATGCAGACAAGTGTGATCTACAGTTCTGAAGAGAGCCGCGCCAACAGTATCTTATTGCGATATGATCGATCTGACTCAGAGCACCTGTAGAATCAAAGCGTCATTTTGTCCTCGTAAACCGCACAAACGATAGACATTTCCAACTTCTGTTCCTCGGTTTTGGCGACCGGGCGGCATGAATCCCATAGCGTAATCATGGATTCCTTTGGATCGCCAATGACGTGGAGATTGGAAATCGAAGGATTGTCAAGTATGAACTCTGCATGCTATTTCTTTTTTTCAGTCCTTATTTTCATCCTTCCCCCAGAGTTCAGTGGCACATGATGTGTACACAAATTTGTGGTAGACCAGTGTAGTCTACAGTCCCGAACAAAACCTTGTCAATGTTATCTTCGTGCCATATAGTCCGTCTGACTCAGAGTATATTTAAAAATAGAGTGGCATGTCACTGTGCCTCCTGAACTTTGTCGGAGACTTGCATTAGACATGAATAAACGACTGTTTGCACCAAGCTGGATTATTCAGTGTTTGTCGTCCGCACACTGAGCTGGTTAGACGCAACGATTACCTTAACGGGCTTCTGATGCACTAGGTTTTCCAGCGTGTGCACCAGTTCAGCGGTAAAGCCTTTGCATCTGCAAACGATAATTGTTAGTGCGTCATGTGACTCGTTCTTTTGCGTATCCGTGCTACCATCCATTGAAGCATACGCCGAAATGACAAACAAGCCTGACGTAACAATTATCCTTTCGAGCGCCAACCTACCCCTGAAGCCCTGAAGCACGTAAAAAATTATTAATCAGGACCCACCCTCGAAGCTCCGCTTCAGCCTTGTTAGTCAGAACCATTCCCGTTTTGCGTAAACCCACGGGACGAGCTCCTTCGTGTCTTGAGGTGCCTAGGAAATATCTTGATGAAATGTTAGGTGGAGGTAGTTGAATTGCACCATCCAAATACTGAATTTTTTGTTTCACTAATGCAGAGAGCATCAGTTGCTGGTAGATCCATTGTCAGGGTTAAACACACCTATTGGTTGGCCTACATAAAATTAGGCACATTGAAAGAGCCGTAATTCAGAGGCCGACGAGGCTTGACTAAATATGAAGTGCCAAATTGAAAATCAATTACAGTGGTGTTTGGCAATGAACCTTTATTTTAGGCTTGTTGCCAGCTGAGATGTTATGGATAGGCAGATTGGTAAAGAGAGGATTTGAGACAGGCTGAATTAAAGAGAGGGAACTTAACTAAAGTACAGTTTTCATTATCGCTCCTGCTCGATGCAATGGGCAGTGCGGCCCTGATTATCCTGCACGACGAGTGCCGTATTATGGGGATCCTTCGTGATTGTGTAAACCATGAAAGATAGTCGACACGTACTGATGAGGGAGTCCAGCCTTCAAGCAGGAGAATGTTTGCGTTCCCAACTAAAGCTTGTGATTCTGACAAGCGCCTGTCTGCAAAGCAACGGGGAATGGTTGTTTGGAAGCCCTCCGCATGGATCCGTTATTTCCCCACTCAGTTTTTTGCGACTTAGCTGCCAGCTCAAACAACCCTCAACCTGGAGTGACGGGGGACTACTTCTTCAGGTCTCTATCCATCGACCTTCCAAGTGTAGCTGAATCTTCGGCTGTAAATCTGGTTAAGTCATGAAGGCGCGTAAACTGTCGCACTACATCAGGGTGCAGTCTCGTTGTTCATTCATGAGCCTTGGCCTCGTCTGTCTGACTTTTCGACATATTCCTTGAGCTAAAATGCGTTATCTGGACTGGTTCGGCTGTGCAGTCTTGATAGTCTTTAATTCTTCGTCCGTCAGAACTTTTCCCCCTCCTTCTGAATAGACATCCTGATAGGGCTAGTCGCCTTTCATTGGAATAATGAATTCCTGCCTTTGCGCATCAATGTAATGCATAGGCTGTTCACTTCTATAATGACTCAATGCACATATAAAGTGAATAGGCATCAGATTTAAATTGCATTTCATTTATCAGTTATCTTTATTTGTGCAGTTATTTTTGTTTTAAACGGCGATGATGCTGCCTTGTGATTGTTTTGTCTGTACTTCTCATGACGGACCTCTACAGGCTCTTATTAGTAAATCATACTTCAGAAAAAACGGTAGTGGATTTTTGATTGATTGGTTTATTTTACTGCAGGTGACCTATCCCAATGGACTCACATTCTGCAAAAACTGCGGCTGAGATAATCGATCGATTGAAAAGTCAAGGACTATTCGACAGAATTCGGAAGCAGTGTTTAGAAGATATTGACATCGATGGAGATTACTGCCGACTGGAAAGTCAAACTGCTTCTTTTGTATCGGATTTTCTACGAGGTCGGGAGAAGCCTCCAGCCTCAGAAAAATTAAAACTACGCGAACGGCTCCGCAATGAGCTGATGAAAACTCCAATGCTTACTTCTGGTGTGGACCTAATCGTCAAGAATGCTGTTAAGTCTAAGTTACCTCGTAATTTTCAAGATCAGCTTCGCAAAGTTGTATGTGAGTCATTGGGTGTAACTTCGGATTCAGAACAGAATCCTTTCTCTGTCAGAATATCAGAAAAACTGCCACCTCACTTAAATCAGGAATTTCTAGTCTCGTGCTCGCCTTTAGGTGCTGTTTCTTGCATGACAAAGGTTCCGGAACGTTCCTTACCCGGGGTTCCCCCCGCACATCCGGCATATGATCTAACTTCTGTCGTCCAGCCACCCTATCCATTCGCGTACAGTGCGATTCATCCGAGTGGTTCTCTATCACTTCCACCGCCGCCGCCACCACCACCACCGCCTCCACCACCACCGCCGCCACCTCCGCCTCCGCCACCAGCTATACCAGTTGCTCAGCCCGCCATTCCGTGTCCTGCGCCTTTTGTTCCGGGTGCTTATCCTGTACCCGGTATGGGCGTTTTTACTCCTCAAGTTCCACCTTATCCCGCTGCTATTCCAAATATGTGTAACCCTATTTCAACACCATCGATTCCAGCAACTGGAACGCTACCGCCACCCCCACCTCCGCCACCCCCTCCACCACCACCACCACCTCCGCCAACCATGCTTGTTCCAGAAGTTCAGCCCACGTCGTCAGTACGAGTAAGTTTCATGATTCGCCTTTGCAGTTGCTTCGCGTTCATTTCGTAGTATTTTCCTAGCGATTTTATTCTTGTTTTACAAAAACGCGGATAATTTATCTCATGTTTAGCTCGTCATTAAGAAAATGCTTGGTAGTAGAACTGTGACTAAATTACCAGTCAAGTCAGGTTAAGTTAATGCCTTATTCGCCTCGAGACACTGATACTCAATCATTTACCAACAAAATGACGAGAAGTCTACCGATCGTACACGACAAACTGGGGATAATTTTCTTGGGGTTATCAGATAGTCACACAAGCCAGGGAACATTAGGATGTCGCCAAAAGGGCAGAAGTTTGAATCCCAAACCCGCCGTTCATGTTGGTGGTAGTTGGCAATTCGCCCTCGGCTGGCAGGTTGCCAGACCTGACCTATTGAGACCTTATATGGTCTGTGTCCTCCCAAGTTTCAAGATCATGGTTGCCGGTCCTATCCCGTGTACAGTAGGCATCAGCAGCTACGAAATGTCCCTTCCACTGCACTCATGCATTAAGCATGTCATAAGAAAGTTTTGGCTTATGATGCCAGTGCTTACAGGGAACAGAAATAAATCTGTCATCAAACAGCAGGTAGCAATAGTACGGAACATAAATCGGGAAAGATTTGGTTGCGCTATTCTGGATTTCACGACATTATTTATCTTAAGAATTGAAAGTCATTTGGCATAAGGACACATTCTTCACAACCGTCCAGAGGAAAATCTGGAGCATACTTATAGTTACATTGTCGGTGGTACCGTGTACGGATAAGAGAGCAAAATCTTCCCAGAAGCATACGACCAGTTTCGTGGTTATTGCCGGTCATTAGGTGTGCGCACTTTCCCTGTTTAGCCATCTCTATACTTGTGCACTGATATTGACTTTACTATCACAATCTAATTTCTATCATAAGGAGTGTGCATGTTTGAATCACAAAATCAACTTGTTTACGGTTTCCACCAATTAATCGAAAAAAACGTTCGGACTGATATCCCTGTCCGAAAACCAATATCAGAATGTGCAAACAAAATTACGAGTACACCTGATCAACCGGTTGTGTGCTTCTGGAGAAATTTTGTTCTCTCGTCCATATGCGGTACTACTTGCTATGAAATCCGAAAGCGTAGGATCGTGTCCTCTTTTTAACGTCCTGCTTACCCAACCGACGAAGACTGACAATTCATCCTTGTGGTTCATAAGTGGACTAACTAATCGTGCACATTTCTAGTCATTCAAATGAGATTCTGGGATGAAATCAAAATGGCTGTCTTCATTGGTCATTTGTATACGTCTAAAGCTGGGCTCTGGCCTACGGTTATTCTTCGCCCCAATGTTGCCACAGTTGCTCGCCGCTTCCCTTTATTTTCAATTTTTTAGTTGAGATGATTGTAGTAATATCCCCACCTGAATTTGAGAATAACGGCATCCCACTTATTCCGACTATTAACCCTCTGGATTAAGATATGCGACTGATATGCTTTTGACTGCGGATTTGGATAGATGGGTCGCCCTTATGGCTGTAAAGCTGTTTTGAGTGTTCTCCTCCCTTGAAGTGTCAACTATTGTTTCAACAATAGACTGACTCGAAGTCTAACCTCTTTCCCCCCGGACAGAAGTTGAATAAAGCAGATAAGTCGTGCCACTTAGGCAGTTGCGGCACATCGGTTGGTTGAATCCTGGGTGAATCGCCATAGCCTGTGGGGAAGGCTGTATTAGCTGTTGTTAATTCGATATTTCTTTGACGATGTCGTGGTGTCCGTTACTCCATCAACCAGCCGGCGTGCACTGCAACAGCTATCTTGGTACTGGAATACAGCATCCGCTGTTTCCATATGGTCGTTGCGGGAAGAGGATATGAGAATAATGTCGCTATTTGACAACCGCTGTTTGCGTGATATAATCCGCAGATTGCGAGAAACTCCATCACGACTATTAGGGATACACACGGGGCACTGGGCTTCAAAGTCATTAGTGAAAGAGGAATTAAGTTATTGCACATGCTCACTGATAAACTCCGTTATTGCCTTTTGTTCGACAAGACAGGCAGTGCTTGGGAGATAAGTCGATTTTGGTTCAGTTCACCTCAGTGTGTACAACGAAGCTCTAACTTTAGCTGCCATCAAGCAGTACCGATTAATAGCAAAACGAATACAAAAATACAATAAAACAGAATGGCTGCAAAAAAGTGGAAGTATTTGGAGTGCAAGAACATCATTAAGTGTGGTATGTTGTCATACCACCTAGGATCTCCAACCATGACGTTTGGGATCTTGCGGACCTCAACCCGGTAGTCTAACTCGGCCCAGTTGATACATGCCATCCTATTCCGACCCATCTAAACGGTGCCTGTCCTGGAGACCCGCATATACTAAAGGAATCGATCTGAGTCCGTGTGTAACACAGTTCTCAGGCACATCAATCTATTCAAATTCAATGCCTGTTCGGTTGGCCCAGTTCTGTGGCCTAACACTCCACGTCTAACCTTAACATTATCAGTACGATTCTCCCAATATCGGCGCTCAACCACCGTCAGTCTTTGTACCGCTGTTCTGGATAGTCAGATTTCTGAGCCGTGTAGCAGGACTGGTCTTGTCGCTGCAATGAAAACTCGACCCTTGGTCTATAAGCGGATGTGGTGTCGATGCCATGGATGTCTCAAATCGGTCAGTTTCAATGGGGGCTTCAAAGTCACTACATTCTACATACGGTCATCTGATGATATGCGGCTTCTCGAATGAAGAAACCTATTTATTTCACTCAACTCTCTCCTCCAAGAACAGGGTTTGGCGCAAGCCAGTCCAATAATGAATGGGTATACTATCGTTTAGGCGAACCGAGAGTGTCTGTAACCGAGATGGACCTTTATTCAGAAGCACATTGTCATGTGTATGTGCTGCTTCAGACTGTGTTCTGTGTGTTGGCTACAGCATCGTCTTATCTTTTCCCACCTTTGTAGGTCGACTCCCTGTTCCCCTCGGATATTCACTCTTTTTATAGAAACGTGTAACTCTGGGGTAAAGTCATTGGTCAGTGAGGCTTGCCTTGCTGTTTAACACTAAACGATGATGGCGATGATGAATTAGGAAATTTGCAGCCTGGATGCATATCAGTGACATTAGTCTCATACAACGTTGGAGATGTTTCCACATACATTCCCATTTCAAGGTCGAATAGTAGAACTGAAATTGAGCTTCTCCGGATAAAACCAGTTCCCTTGGGGAACTCGTGTAGATCCCCGTAAGTATGGATTTAGCTGTACGAATACGGAGATTCGAAAAATGAAATGAACTTCACTGATACCTTTCAATGGTAGACAGGCCCAGCGAACTGCACGGTCATCTGAGTCTAACGCTGCTTTCAGATCAAGGAAAACAGCTAACGATTTGCATGCGCTCCTCCCCTACCTGTCTGATAAACATGACATAATCGATATAGCCCCGGCCAGGTCGGAAACCGGCTTGGTTCTCATGTGAAAATTCGAATAGATAACCGGCGGAAAATAATGCCCGCGAGCATTTTAGATGCCATGTGCATCAACCTGTTGTATCCTTGGTTTTGATAGCGCTGTCTATCACCTGTCTTATAAATTGATGAAGCGAACGATTCGCATCACTCCACATGTATTTGCTGCCTTGCCCAAATGGACATCAGTAGTTTCGTTAGCTCCACTTGCTAGATTCCCCCACCGCCCCTGGAGATGACAGAAGCAGCCCATCTGGTTAATCACGTTTATGCTTTTTCTTTAGAAGGCCCATCTCCTTCATAACCTCTATTGCACACTCAAGTGATAGACATACCGTGACAGTGAGCCAACTGGATTCCTACCTCTAGACGACGCGTGGGAGAGTGAACGAATGAACCATCTGGATCCTTTATTACCTCAATTAGGTTTTCGAAGACCATTTCCTTTAACGAGACGCTAGATCTTTTCACTGTTATCGTTAGCCGCGTCTTCTTTCATTCTCCTGAATTCACCTATCCGCCACTCCTCATTTCTCAGGCTCTTGTTCAGCTGACGTCCAGTGTTTTACGCATCCAGTATGTGCATTGATGAAAGATTTATCTGCGAGCATCGAACCGGGGAACAGAAGTTGGAAATGTCTATCGTTTGTGCGGTTTACGAGGACAAAATGACGCTTTGATTCTACAGGTGCTCTGAGTCAGATCGATCATATCGCAATAAGATACTGTTGGCGCGGCTCTCTTCAGAACTGTAGATCACACTTGTCTGCATAGAATCGGAGAGTAGATTAGTTTAAACGATTTCTGCTGCAGCTCAGTGACATTCCACGCAAATGTCAAACCCGATTAACCGCAGAACCAGCTGTAAAGAAAAGCTATCGTCGGAGCTAAGAATCCCGGACGAAAAGCAGTGTAGATGAGGGGCGGAGTCAAATTAAGTAGACGATGTACTTGACAGCGAGTTTTACCCCGGTCCTAAACCCGTTATTCGTCGAAGACACTAGATTTTCCGAGAGTCACTAAGTCGAGTGGAGCAGAAAACACCAGGTCTCGATTTGAGTTCAGTAAAATACGACGATATCTACATCATCAATAGGTAACATCATCATCATCTTTCGGCGTTAAACAGCGGGGCAAGCCTTAATGACCGCTGCCAGTTCCTTACGGTTACATGTTTCCATAAGAGGAGTGAATATCCAACGGGAACAGGGAGTCGACTTACACAGGTGGGAAAAGATAAGATGCTGCTGCAGCCAACACACGGAACACAGCCTAATTGTACAAACGCACGTGTTTTCAATCATTCTGATTCGATAGAAAATGACAGCACGATCGCCACTGTTCACGGTTCACGACCATATCCTACAGGGTCTCCAGTCAACTAGTTGACGGATCTATCGGACCCAAACCACGAAGACGCGAGACACCTACTTCACCTAAGTTCGCTGTGAATTCTTCTCATTCCATGTTGCCCCACATGGCTTCTTCCGTACCCTGGGATGAACCGAAAATAGGGCACGATATGGTAGACGAGTGTTCGTCATACGCAACACGTGACCCAACCAACGTATGTTGAAATAAGGTATTCTCGGAGCCAGCATTTAGTATTAAATTCCTGACCTCCACATTACTCATCCGGTCATTCCATCCAATCCTAGCCATACTACGTAGACATCGATGGTCGAAAATCTCCATCCAACGAACATCTTCCACACGCATACTCCATGTCTCGCAACCAAACAACAGAACTGAGCGTACTGCGATACAGTACGTATGACCTTGCAACTTCAGGCAAATATCAGGTCGATGCCACAAGTGCTTCAATCCAGCACAAGCTGTTCGAGCCTTAGATACAGACGTATTTACATCCACTGTCGAGCTACTATCCTTGGACACGCAGCTACCTAGGTAAGCGAGACGGTCCACAATCGTTAGTTCCTCTCTATCCACTGTCGAGTTCGGCACTATTGTCGTCCAGTCATGTAACAGTAATTAGCACTTTGAAGGCGCAAAGCACATGCCAAACCGAGCGACCGATCTCGAGAGTCTGTCTATTGCCCGTTGTGCATGGTCCGCAGAGTGGAACAGGCACACGACGTCGTCTGCGTAATCTAGGTCACACAGCTTCCCTCCATTTCCCCGTTCGACTCATACATCCCTAAGACCTCTCAAAGCATTTTGCATCACCTCGTCCATGACGAAGTTGGACAAGAATGGAGAGATGGGACGCCGTTGTCGAACGCCACTAGTCGTTTCGAATGAACGTGACAGTTCACCGTATACCCTCACGTGACCATAGGTGTGCGAGTACAATGCTCGCAATAGGTTTACGAACTTCGTTGGCATACCATTCTGGTGGAAAGCACTGGTTAGTGCTATTCGATCCACTAAGAAGTGTATGCGTGTTTTCCTGTCGGTACAATCACAGGCTAGGCGCAAATGTACGTGAGTACGAATGAAAGCGTTATGTGGGTCTACAGAGCTGGAGCACAATTATCAACAATTTTGGATTAATCAATGCCACCGGTTACCAATGGAGATTGCATGAAAGTCTGCTGAGGGCAGCCTTCGAGGTAGTCGGGGAAAGTTCCGATAGAACTCGTCTTTGCCTTTATGAGAGCTTTAGTCGATGGGAGCATAAGCGCACATGACGAACAAACGTGGGTGTTCCAGTCGATTGCTGGCGACATGCAAAGAACCACCCAACTGACTAGTGCAGGAAAGGATGTTGTTTGGGACCCAGCCTGACGATGTACTTTCGACTCTGATACTAAATGCCATCCCGATACCAGAATGATCAAAAGCGCTGGAAATCAGATGATCCGGTAAATGAAGAGTAAAGCGAGAGACATGTGTTAATTGAACTTGGGTGAATGTTTATTGAATGTCTCTGTTCAGACACAGCTAGCCGCATTTTAAATGGATCCTAGACGGTCAGCTAGATGGTTTTATTCCGAATTTGATAAATCTTGTCAATGACAATCACATGTAACAGCTTATTTTACTTAGACTGTTGACTTGTATGTGTTTCCTCGAAACGATATATTCTAAAGTTACTGTGAATGCTCTGATTTCCGGGAATGAAATTCGGCGTCCTCCTCTGGGCCGAGTAGCAGTTTGCCCTGTCCTATTTACTCAACGTTGCCTTATAGCTTAGTATTGAACGTGGACACTGGAGAGGCGACCTTAGTTGCAAACCTAATTAGGACACATTTGTTGAAAAACGAGAAGAAAGGACAATAGAGGACGACATAAAGACTGAGTGTGAAAATTTTAACAACTCATTTTGGAAAATTGAGTGCTATAAGCTTATTATTGAAATTGTCACAAATGTAACTAGTTTTACCGAAGGTGAGCGCAAGAAATACGGGAAACCAGAAAGGAGCAAGTTCATAACTAATGGGAACGACAGCGTACACAACAAACGGTTCATAAGATGAGAAGATCGTCACAACGAGACTGTACCTTGGGCGCATCCCTAACCCAACGAGCTATACAGGATGGCTTGTCTCAATTCTCAGGTCTAATTATACCTGAAAGGTCAGCGGTCGGAGGTCTGATGAAGTAGCCTCCTGGTCTTCCAACCTGGGGTTGACTTGAGCTGGCAACTCAGTGGGGAAAATGTGTTGGAGAAAGTTGATCCAACTAAAAGTGCTTCCACTCAGCCAGCCCCCGTTGCCTGGTGAACAGGTTCTTGTTAGAAGTAAGCGCTTTGGTTGTGAACCGTACTCTTTTCCCTGCTTAATGGACGATCTCTAGCGATACTCGTCTACTATCTCCCATGAATTACACAACCAAAACGACTTCCATATTGCATCGGTCCGCTGTGTCGGTTGAGGGGTCTATCAACCACTTAACGGAAGACACTGACAGATATGCCAGTGAACCGTGGACATTTGAAATGGTGTTGTCACCTTTTGTCGAATCAGAACGGTTGAAAACATGCATTAGTACAGTTAAACAATGATCCGTATTTCGGCTACTGTCTTTTTCTCTCGCCGTAGTGAGGCCACCGCCCGTCATCATCATCGTTCAGCGTTAAACAGCAAGGCAAGCCTCACTGACCGCTGCCTTTCCCCAGAGTTACACGTTTATATAAAAAGAGTGAATATCCAACGGGAACAGGGAGTCGACTTACACAGGTGGGAAAAGATAAGATTCTGCTGCAGCCAACACACGAAACACAGTCTAACTGTACAAACGCACGTGTTTTCAATCATTCTGATTCGATAGAAAATGACAGCACGATCGCCACTGTTCACGATTCGCTGCCATATCCTTAAGTGTCTCCATCCAGCAAGTCGAAGAGTCTTTCGGACCCCAACCACGAAGGTGTGAGACACCTACTTTACCTAACCGCTGTACATTTTCTCATTCCACGATGCCACGTCATCTGTTGGCCTCCATATGGCTTCTTCCATTCCTTAGGAGGAACACAAAATAGGGCACGGTATGGTAAACGAGTGTTCGTCATACGCAACACGTGACCCAAACAGTGTAGTCTACCAAGTCTCATACACTGAAACAAGCTATTCTCGGAAGTGGCACCCAATACCAGATTCCTGACCTCAATATTACTCGCCCGGTCAATCCATCCAATCCTAGCCATACTACGTAAACATCGGTTGTCGAAAACCTCCAACCGACGAACATTGCCCACACGCATACTCCATGTCTCGCAATGGTACAACAGAACTGAACGCACTGCAGCACAGTACACACGACCTTTCAACTTCAGTGAAATATCAGGCCGACACCATAAATGCTTCAATCCAGCGCAAGCTGCACGAGCCTTGGATATACGCATAATTACCTCCCCTCCCGAGCTACCATCGTTGGACACGGAGCTACCAAGGTAGGTGAAACGGTCCACAATCGTTAGTTCCTCTCTATCCAATATCTAGTTCGGCGCTGCTGTCGTCCCGTCCTGTAACAGTACTTTGCACTTTGAAGGTGGTGCAAAGCACATGCCAAACCGAGCAAACGATCTCGATATATATATATATATATATATATATATATATATATAATTCGTTGAGACCAATGGGCGAATGCTCTCAAGGAGTCCAACAACTGGAGGATAGAACGATAGGGGGTTCACAACCAGAACCTTTGGTTCCAACAAGAATCTGCCCGAAAAACATGAGTGAATAGCTGAGTGGAGATTTATCTGTTTAGACCAGTTATTCTTCCAGTCACTTTTCCGACCGATTTCCCAACTCAAATCAAACTGCAACTCGGAGGACTGGAAGACGATCACCCATTGATCTTCTGGACAACTAAACCTTCGGCTTAGGATAAGTCATGCTTTAAGGTTAATTGGGTCATGGAGGCGTCCAAGCCGTCACACCTCATCAGGGCGCAATTATTTTTGTGGCCTGTAAGGAAGACTGTCGATTCAGAGTCTAGTAAACTCACTGGATGCGGTAACTGATTGCTCATTTCAGAAGGTACAAGCAATTCCAAGTGCCCCGTATTCCTTGCAGCACTTTCTGGTGGGCACAATTCCCGGTGTTCGGTTTGGAATCGGAGTTTTGACATCTGTCCAGGCGTTCGCCTTCATCTATGCGCCTTTGCAAAACACTTTCACAAGAAGGCTGTACGTGGGACCTCTCCGGTCGCCCCCAGTTGTCTCAACATGATCGGTGGTGGTGGTCCGGGTTTCGAGTTTGCTGATGCTCCTGAGCACCTTCCAAGATGGTCTTGGTAACCATGCGTCTCAACCAGCTTGTGCTGATTAAGTCCTGCGCACTGGCTTCTTGTAGCGTGGTTGTTTTCAACAAAGTTTGAAGTCGAAATCTTACGCTCGGCGGTCTCCATCACATTAGCTGATCTTTGGCAATCATTTCATGGAGGATGGCCAAACCGTGATTCTAAATCCACGGATGGCCCGCGAAGCGTACATCGGAATGCTTAGTCCATCTTTGACAGAGGGATGTACTGGGCACCCAGGGTGTTTAGCCCCTTCGCAAGGGCGTATGATCTGAGAAGTCAGTCAGCGGTCCCCTATGGGTTTAATGACCTTCAGGTCGTCCTGCTGTCTTGTGGCTTGTCATATGTTCTAAGGCTGGACGTAGAATCCCCTCTCAACTTTCTACTTCGGTTCTTGCAATCCTGTAGTACTCACGGATGACGATGCTCAGCCGATAATGTGTAAATGGAAAATTGAGTAACTGATTTATGTGCGGTGAACTTCACAGTCTTTTCGTCATTGTTTTCATTCTTCACCATAGTTCTAATGACATTATCTGTACACAAATTTTTGCATATGCTGTTTGTACGTAGTTTCTGGATCGGCGAATAAAATTTTCCCGGAAGCACACGACCGGTTTCGCGGTTATTGGCCCTCGTCAGGTATGCGCACTCGGTACTCTCTCGTCCAAACATCCTTATACTTGTACACTCCAAATTAGTGTCTCACCAGAATCTAATTTGTAGCGCCGGGTGTGTGCATGGAACTAGTCGTGTGCTTCTCGGAAAATTCTGTTCAGCACCCAGATATTACTTACAATCTCTGTCTATTCTGATGGTATTCTGCCCTTGCTCTTAAGACTGGTCCAGCGTGTAACTCTACGGGAATACACCCTCGGTTTGGCATGTGCTTTGCACCACCTTCAAAGTGCAAAGTACTGTTACAGGACGGGACGACAGCAGCGCCGAACTAGATATTGGATAGAGAGGAACTAACGATTGTGGACCGTTTCACCTACCTTGGTAGCTCCGTGTCCAACGATGGTAGCTCGGGAGGGGAGGTAATTATGCGTATATCCAAGGCTCGTGCAGCTTGCGCTGGATTGAAGCATTTATGGTGTCGGCCTGATATTTCACTGAAGTTGAAAGGTCGTGTGTACTGTGCTGCAGTGCACACGACCTTAAAACTTCAGTGAAATATCAGGCCGACACCATAAATGCTTCAATCCAGCGCAAGCTGCACGAGCCTTGGATATACGCATAATTACCTCCCCTCCCGAGCTACCATCGTTGGACACGGAGCTACCAAGGTAGGTGAAACGGTCCACAATCGTTAGTTCCTCTCTATCCAATATCTAGTTCGGCGCTGCTGTCGTCCCGTCCTGTAACAGTACTTTGCACTTTGAAGGTGGTGCAAAGCACATGCCAAACCGAGGGTGTATTCCCGTAGAGTTACACGCTGGACCAGTCTTAAGAGCAAGGGCAGAATACCATCAGAATAGACAGAGATTGTAAGTAATATCTGGGTGCTGAACAGAATTTTCCGAGAAGCACACGACTAGTTCCATGCACACACCCGGCGCTACAAATTAGATTCTGGTGAGACACTAATTTGGAGTGTACAAGTATAAGGATGTTTGGACGAGAGAGTACCGAGTGCGCATACCTGACGAGGGCCAATAACCGCGAAACCGGTCGTGTGCTTCCGGGAAAATTTTATTCGCCGATCCAGAAACTACGTACAAACAGCATATGCAAAAATTTGTGTACAGATAATGTCATTAGAACTATGGTGAAGAATGAAAACAATGACGAAAAGACTGTGAAGTTCACCGCACATAAATC
>LUCM01009878.1:15404-145331 GCA_008360955.1 Fasciolopsis buskii | reverse complement strand
GGAAGCTATGTGACCTAGATTACACAGATGACGTTGTGCGCCTTTCCGAGTCTGCGGACCATGCACAACGGGCACTAGACAGACTCTCGAGATCGGTCGCTCGGTTTGGCATGTGCTTTGCGCCTTCAAAGTGCAAAGTGCTGTTACATGACTGAACGACAATAGTGCCGAACTCGACAGTGGATAGAGAGGAACTAACGATTGTGGACCGTCTCGCTTACCTAGGTAGCTGCGTGTCCAAGGATAGTAGCTCGACAGTGGATGTAAATACGTCTGTATCTAAGGCTCGAACAGCTTGTGCTGGATTGAAGCACTTGTGGCATCGACCTGATATTTGCCTGAAGTTGCAAGGTCGTACGTACTGTATCGCAGTACGCTCAGTTCTGTTGTATGGTTGCGAGACATGGAGTATGCGTGTGGAAGATGTTCGTTGGATGGAGATTTTCGACCATCGATGTCTACGTAGTATGGCTAGGATTGGATGGAATGACCGGATGAGTAATGTGGAGGTCAGGAATTTAATACTAAATGCTGGCTCCGAGAATACCCTATTTCAGCGTATGAAACTTAGTAGTCTACGTTTTTTGGGTCATGTGTTGCGTATGACTAACACTCGTCTACCATACCGTGCCCTATTTTCGGTTCATCCCAGGGAATGGAAGAAGCCATGTGGAGGTCAACAGATGACGTGGCAGCATGGAATGAGAAAAATTCACAGCGAACTTAGGTGAAGTAGGTGTCTCACTTTTTCGTGGTTTGGGTCCGACAAATCCGTCCACTAGTTGACCGTGAACCGTGAACAGTGGCGATCGTGTTGTCATTTTCTATCGAACTAGAATGATTGAAAGAGCGCGCTTGCACAGTGAGACTGTTCCGTGTGTTGGCTGCAGCGGCATCTTATCTTTTCGACTCCCTGTTCCCGTTGGATATTCACTCCTATTATGGAAACATGTAACCGTAAGGAACTGGCAGCGGTCATTGAGGCTTGCCCTGCTGTCTAACGCTGAACGATGATGATGGTCGTTTTGGAAAAAAGGATTTGATCAGACAGATTAGGGTTTGTTCGCTTCTAGTCGGTATTCTGAGTAAAGCGTACGGGTTATCTCTCTTCATTTCATTAATTTAACCGTTCAGCGTAAATTGAAAGCCTGTTCTGAGCCACAATATCATGAGTCACCTGATCCTATTAGATCCGTATGCTGCTAAGTAGATCAGTTCTAGCAGACTCTCCTTATCAACACTACTACTTGATTTTCCAGGAAGGATATGTGTAGATGTATATTTATAAATCTATAAGTGTACTTCGTTTATTTCACACAACCTCAATGGATGGTACCGAGTCTTTATATTATATATATACATATATTTGAGTTTAGAAGGCATTCCGATCTAATCTAGGACTCTGTCAAACGTGAGTGAGCTGCAGATATTTTGACTTATCGATAAAACATTTGGGCGCAGTGTGCTCAACTGCGTGAGAAAATGGGAAACTATTCTAAGCGTTCTGCTGCTGTCCGGGAGCAACTGTTCTTCCTGCATCACTGCCTCAGGAATAACTTTTCCTCATTCACGTTTAACAACGAGTCGTAGTTTGGATCAAAACGTCACAATAAACCTTATAACTCAGTGTACCCCTTCTCACCTTTAAAATATGCAGCCTGAGCTGCAGATATTTCCACTCATCAATATATATATATATATATTTATATATGATTCTACATAAATTTCGCCCACCTGTATTCGGATGTGGCATCAGTGCGATAGCGACGAAAATCGATTACAGGGAGAGGATAAGTAAGAAAGTTAATTAGACGCGTATTTTGCCATCTCCGTTTTCGCACTTCAGACAGGCTATATGGCATTCAGGCCACTCACTTTGATTCTGCTCCCTATTACAACGTCTCTAGACAGCGGGGTTCTCATCTCTTCAGCCTCAGTCAAGATGTCGGGAAGCGTCAACCGATGCCAAGTCCGAAGGTAACTTCTTCACATCCCTCCACCAAATTATAGCCTGACCGCAGTGCTGCTTCTTCCGCTCCTGCTCGGTGCATGCAAGTGGGCACTAAAAGGTAAACTCTGGATAGGTATACGCAAAAGGTTTCTAAACCTGTAAAGGCGTGTAGACCCATTACTTCGGTTAGAGAACTGTTGTCAGCCTCTAAGACACGACGGCGCAATTTGTCATTCCTCATTCGATCTTTCCTTCCGATTTAAGTACCGTTTCCGAGACAGCAGTGATCGAATGCAGAATGTCATCCAGCATCCTCAACACGGAATAACATGGTCTCACAATCGCGAAGTAAAACACTACGAACTGTAGCATTGCGCATTTTTATCTGGAAGTAAATTCGGTTGACGTGGCGGCGCCACAAGTATCGCGTGATTGTGAAAGCTTCCCTGGCTTCTGCAGTCGTAATCAAGTTCACGCGACACTTGAAGCTATTGACTGCCTTTTACTGATCCACAGAAAGGTGCGTGTAGGCACTGGCTCCTTCCAGTCTTGAAGACATAACGTGCACTTTGGAGGAGCAAAGCCTATATTTCCGCCAAGGGATTCAGAACTTACAGAATCACTTATGCAAAGCGGCTCAGAAAAGCTTGCTCTAGCTCAAAAGTTTTCCTTAATGGGATTCAAATTAATCGTCTGTTAGCTACGAAATAGCATTCCGCAGGGCACAATTTTTAGAGAATTGGAAACAAAGCCAGAATGTAGAACGGCTTTCCTCTTGATAGCTGGTAGTTCTTTGGGGCCCGGTTCGTTACCACATTTGACCTATCTTGAACTTTTACGGTACTGTACCACCTCAATTTCCAAGGCCATATTTGCCGCCTATTCTTTTCCGGTGTACTGGGCCCCAGAGTCTATGGGGCTCACCATTCGCACTACACTCATGCATTGACAGAATCATGAAAACGCTCTACAGGTAGCAAAAGCTGGCCGTAATCTCTAATTTCATCTGAGGTATGGCGATGTAGCTCTCTGAAGACCGACAATTATGTCTCAGATACACCATTACTAAACCAACAGTGCCGCTGTGCAACCTATCAGTAGAGTTGAAGGCTGCACAAATATCTAAGGATAGTGACTGTTAGGTTTTGAAATGCACGATAACGCTCTGACAGTTGTTAGACGGTGAAAATGCGGTCGATGCATCCAAAACTGATGCCAAACCCCACGGCTGTTGGCGCATCTTCTCGTGCGTATTGTACGATCTGCGAAGTGTGACAGACACTGACAAATGAATCTGTTGGGATTAGGCGAGTATGTAGTGATGGGCGACAGTCGATTATTAACAGTCAACTTTACAGATTGTTTCTTTCACATTCAATGCTTTTCTACCAATTACTCCAATAGGATGTCAAGGTTTCCTTGAGTTTCCCGTAACGGAAGCACATTCCATCTCTACTCGTTGGGACCATCAGGTTTTGCAGTCCCTTGACTTCGCATTCCGTTAGGAATCGTGCTGCCAGCCAGAATAGGCCGAAGTGTGTAAAGAAAAGTCGAAGACTCGGCAAGCATTTAGTTTCGCAACAGGAAATGTCAAGGCGCAACTCACTAATTTAGCAGAATGTAAGGCATTCTCAGTAAGCGACCAGAGCTGACTGTTGTCAGAGCAGTTAATTTCTAGCCTTTCACGTAACGCCTGTCGAAACTTCACAGACAGGTCGGATCGACGGGCTTGTCGTAATTTAGCCGTATCAATATGCCTGTTTTATAACGTATTTATTGCACGTGTGTACCAGAAAGGCCACTCCCATAGCTGCCGGGGCCCATTTTAGTTCAGGTCAGCCTTTACAACCGTTAACGTACTCTTATTTTGGTTGCTATCTCACCAAAGAGAAGTAGTTAAAGTTCGAATGGAAAGTAACACGTTGGACAGTTAAGCAAAAAGGGGAAGATTTTGCATACAGGAACTCCTCTGGTTGGGGCATTGAGCCATATCACCTGTTTGGAAAGATCTCGCGGACCACAACTCGGTGGTCTAACACGATCTAGGTGAATCACTCCACTCGCTAAAGTTCTCGTACTTTTTCCCATGTCATGGGCCAGCCATCTCGACCCATCTTCCAACCATTTGTTTGTCTCAGAGAAAAACGTACATCGAGCCAGTTGTTCTGTGGACATGAAAAAAATATATTCCACTCACCCTGATCTATTTGAATCCAGTCTGTTCTAAAAGCTGAACTCTACGATCTAATACGTTTCCATCTTAAAGGTTCTCTACCGGCAGACCTCGAGCAAAGTAAGGATGCCTGTGCCATTTTCCTCGTCCTTTGCTGTCTCTGGCGCTGTTTGCCAGGGATGCTCTTCTCTTCCCATTCCTCTTTAATTTTACAATGAAAGATCTGCTCCACTGGTTTTCCAACGGTATAACTTAACTGCAGTGTAGAACTTCAACCGGGTCCCAGAGTGCTGACTTAAATTAAGCTGACGGTGTCGCCTTGTTTGAATACGACCTTCAAGTTGTCCAGGTTGCTTTAAACAACTTTGCTGCTGGAGTCACCATGGCATGCGTTTTGCGTGGCTGTTCCCGCTAAATGCAGGACTTCTTTGATCCGTTTCTCGTGTTGTCTCGGATCCTGTGCGTTTTGTTAGGGCGACAACGGCATTGAGAGTTCCGATCGTAGTTGTAGTCGGCGGTTATCGACTATAACCAGTCAATATGGTCGATCAGTCCAACGCTGTGAAGGTGGTGGAGGCACGCCAGGGGAGCCAATATCACTTTTTATGGCACAGATTGTTTGCCATAAACACCCAGTGGTCAGAACAAACCTAGTTGTGGGTAACGGTTTAGTGAATAGTCTATCTTATTACATCAAGTTTAGTAGACTTCGTTTGTTGGATCGCGTGCTGCTTGTGGCATGCACTCATCTACCGTATCGCGCCCTATTTTTCCGCCCCTCCCGCGGTGTGCAAAAGCCAATTAGATATCAGACGACGTAGCAGCGTGAAATAGGAAGATGTGCAGCGAACTTGGCTAAAATCGACGCATCATGTCTGTGTTTAGGGTTCAAAACATCTATCAACCGGTTGGCTAGAGACATTAAAGTATTTGGAAGCGAATAATGAACAATGGTGATCGTGCTGTCACTTTCTGATGCATCAGAATGTTTGAGTGTAACGTGTTTGGACAGTTCGACGGTATTCATTGTGTTGGCTGCTGCGGTATTCTGTTCTTTCCATATTGGTACAGGCCCACCTTGGATTTTGATTCTTTTCATTAGAAATTGTAACTACTTGAGAGAGACAGCGGTTAGCAGAGCTCGGGCTGCTGTATTACGCTGAAGGATGACAATGCACATCTTCTGGTGAAATTTTGCTATATGAAATACGGCATGCGGCATTGTCGTCATCACCTCAGAGTGCCACCAGCGAACTTGTGGTGTAATACTGAGACTGCTTGTTAGGCAACTACCCATCACAGTCGACGTTGCTGCTGCTTGCCTTTGATCGTCTATTTAATGAGCCCAAGCTCTTTTTCTTCACAGTTTGTCACCAGTTTTTATGTCTCTTCTCCTCTGAAGCTTAGGATCGAACCAGGTAGTCAACCGGTCGTCCCTGAGCTCCGCCTCCGACTGATTTGATGCCCCGGAGTTAATAGTTGCATTGTACGTATACAGAAATGAATTATCACTTCGCCTTACGACAGCCAGATGTTCCTGTTGATCTTTGGTGCAAATCCACTGGTTGCCGGTCGCGATCTCCTGGGAATAGTTTGATGGACCTCGCCACATTAGTTTACGGTGATCGCACAAAATCGGTATCGGTACTACAGGATTTGATGCAACTTATCTCTACAGGTTTTCCGTCGTACAACACCACAATAGAATGTGATGAGTGCAGTTAGCTGCTCGCTGGTACGAATACCTCTTATTTTTCTCACTGGAAATGCGGCAACAGAAGCCTTTGCATGTTTTCCCAAAGAGTATGGATGATTTCTAGTGACTGATTTACAATCCACGCAGTCCTCCTTGGTTTACTTCGCTATCACTCCAGTGGATGCTCGAAATGAAATCTCAGAAAGAGATCTAAACGAAATCAGCTCCGGCTTGAAGAATAGAGTGGTACGCAGTGTCCAGTGTGCCCAATAGTTACATCAGTACACCGTGCCACAGATCTTATGCTGATCTTACTGGGTCCTGCGGAATCACAAGTTATCTGTTTTCGTGAATTGGCCGCCTCTTTATTTGTGGTGTTTTTTGAGTCTTTTATTTCCATAGCGAATTGTTATACTGCTGTCATTTGGTTTCTTGTGGTCGTTCCCTTGTTTCGGTGCTTATGTGCTCTGTCTCTTTCTGTTAGGTGAAATATATCCAGTTATACGATTGGCAATCGGATTGAAAGTGAAATGGCTACACTTTACTGGCCTATGCATTTCATGCGTGAAAAATCGAATTCCGTTTTCCCCATGCAGATTGTATCAACGGAGATCCGGACGAAGTTGCGCATTGCTACCGTCGTCGAAATCAGCGCGGTAGCAGAGATTCGTTTCGCGGCAGTTTTCGACATATGCACCGGCATCATCAGAATTTTCACAATCTCCCAGGGCGTTGTTACGATCCCGATGGGACGAAGCGCCACGATACGGGTCCGCACCCTCGATCTCGAACGTCTCCGGACTTCTCGGTGAGTTGGCTGGTCAGACTGATCCAACACTACTTCTGACTTAAGACAGTACGGAAATGGACAGATTTGTTCTCAACCCTTTTACTAATGGTGCCGTCACGTTTGCGTCTAATGATCTGGCAGTGGTTATCTAATTATAATCTTTAGACCGTGATCATGGGCAGAACGGGTTGTCATCAGTTGTTTCTCCAGATAGCAGCCATAGAATGTGCTCTTCCAACCCACAAAAATATCGCACTCCGTTATGGAATAAATAAAATAAGGAAGCAGGTCACACCAATGATATTTTAACTGCAACTACTTTGAAAGGCGCGTTTGGTTACCTTCTCATCATGTATTCTCATTATATGCCGCCACTGAGCTCATTTTTCAGTCCTTATTTATTTAATATTGCCACATTCTGTGGGTAACTATTATCTCTGTCACTTTTCTTGTTTACTGTTGATCGTCTCCCATTTTGGACAGTCACCATACACAAAAGTTCCAGCGTGTTTTCGCCTATTAGGCAGGTCTGAACTAATGTGAAATTAGTCATGCCTTCGCACTGGATTGGAAAGCGTAGTTTTAAAACACTTGGTCACAGAAACGGTTTCTTTCAACTGTTCATTCCAACATTGTTAATTTCGTTAGGTTTGGCCCTTTTCCAGTCCAGTAAGATTCTAATTGTTTTAGCAACAGTATTGATCTGTTTTCTTACCCGTGAATGCCGCATCCTAGGACTTCTGTGGTTTCCTTGTTTGTTTTTTAATATTTTGTTTGCAAATCTAGACAAACTTTTTATATTTATCTTCTAACCAAAAGAACCCCAAATTACACCCATAGTCGCTTAATATCCTGATCAACTAGCCCGAACGCCCTCTACTTGAAGACAACCTGCCGTCGGGTTTTAGCGACAACTTGCAGCCTAAACGCTCATAATATCTTTGGTTTTGTTGGTGATGCGATTGTTCCTCCTCCTGTAGAGATTCCACAGTAAAGAACGTTGAGTGACATGCAGTTGCCTTCGGTGGTTTATAACTGAATCTTTACATGATCTGCCAGCACGCTAGCATAGTTAATCTTGGGCTTTCAGCTAGTTTCCCATAGAGCCTTTGTTGGCTTCTTCTTTGGGATTCACTTTGCGCTCCGCGGTCTGCACCTTTGCTGTATGTAGTTCCTCTGGAGAAATCGGTCATCCATTGAGGCCTTCGTGGTTCGCCACTTAAAGTCTCGGGACCATGGTTGCCGTTTTCCTCTCAGGGTACGCATGAAATTAAGCAAACGCGTGCCCTCTCCTTCTTACGCTCACTCTAAGCACATGCAACGTCATCCAAGAATCATCACCTTCAGTGCCGCTCGCAGCCTGATTTGCAACATTGATTCTACAATCTCCTCTTGAACTGTTTTAATGGAAACTCAGATCGTTTCCTTAGCAGACACCACACACCTCCAGTATCCTAACAATACTCCCCAGTCTTCCTTTGCTCCACAAAGAGGTGTCTGTCTTTTTGTTCATCACTCAGTTGCCACTCGTCGATTATTGAATCTTGACTGTTCGAATAGCGATTTTCAATTCATCTGTTTGAAATCTCAACATCTTCCTTTCGTGTTGTTTATCACTACCCCAGCAGTGGCGACTCCGCTTTTCGTTCCCTATCTTCAGACACTGAATACTTGCTTGTTACAGACCTCAACTGTGATGTTGCTATTTTGGGGGATTTCAGTATTCTCAATCGGTAATGGCTAATGTATTCTTCCGACACCTCGGTTATGGGGTGGAACGCTGAATGGTTCGTAATTGTCAACAATTTTTCAACTAACTGACCCCACTGTGCTCATTCTCTCGATGTTATCCTCACTTCAGCTCCTTTTCTTTATACAAATGTTTCCATTCGTCACGCTCTTAACCCATCGGGTCATTGTGTCGTCAAATCCTAAACCAGTCTTACCCGCCATAGCCCTGTGTCCTCCTCAAGACACATTTCGACCCTACAATTAAGTCAGCTGCGACGATTCCCCCGATTTCATGGGATCATTTGTTTCACTTTTGATGTCTCCAGACCGTGTCTAATTTCAGTCATTATTCTTCAAAGGATGAATCTTTTCATTCCGTACTTCCAAACCCAGCGAAGCAGAATCTCCCTAGTGGTAATCATGCTGTTCGTTTGAAGTGTTCGGCACTCCGCCACTCGCCCACTCCCACTGTGTACAATTTAGGAACAGATGTCCGCTAGTTATACAAGAAGCCAAAGAACGCTTCGTCCGTTGCAAAGCGGAGCGTCCGGTCTCCTCCGCCACCGGTAACCAATCATTTTGGTCCCTTGCCATAACCGCCTGACTTGTCTTTGATCCCACTTTACCTAGTTATCCAAATCCTCCAACTACTGTTTCTAAGAGCCACCGTTTTACACCTTTTACTAGCACCAGGGAAATGTTTTCCCACTCACTTACAGACTCCAGTTTCCTTTAAAAACACAGTAAACGAACTAGTTTTAAACTGATAATTCACCCACAGTCTTTCTTCTACAGCATACTTCGTTGTATCTGGGACTCCGAAACTTTCCACAAAAACTGGGCAACTTCTGTCCCACTACCCATAACAAAGAGGGGCGATAAGACTATGTATGCGAACTACAGGGACATTAGCCTTATCGACTTAGCAGCTAAGTTCTCTGAAGCCGTCCTGCTAAACTGCTTTGTTGCTTTTCCGGACGCATGAGCATACTCTGCCCAGTGTGAATTTGTCGAGATTGTGTTGACCAGATCCTCAAACTACGTGGAATCGGAGAACAGCGGTATAATTTGCAGCAATCCCCCACAGCGTGCTCCATCGACCTCCGTGCAGCATTCGGCTCCATTAACAGTCACTCTAGAGCATACTTCGAAGTAACGGGTTGCCGAAAAAGTACGTTAGACTGTTGGGAGCATGGTACTCATCAACACAGGCGCACGTCCGCGCCTTCGCATTAATGAACTTAATAACTACTGGGTAGATGATTCGAGAGTTTCAAGTGAATCGGAGAGTTTACTAGGTTTTTTATAACATTCATGACCGAGCCTCTCGATTCATCGCCTCCCAGCTATTTTAGATTAAGAGATAGTAACAGGCCACGGAGAAGGGAGCCATGATATTGTCACGGAATTGAATCTGTCTCTTGACGAAAAAAAACTCACTGTAGGAAGGATTGGAACAGTCATACAAATATGAGTGGGGAAGGGATTTGTGGTGTTACATGCATAACCTGAATACACAAGAATGTGTTGTGTTAATTGTTTTGTTGTCTAGGGTTTGTATTGGGACAGAGGGTGGGCCAGGGGAGTTGAAGCGCAACCACAAATTGTTTTTGAAAACAAAGTGGAGGATTGTGTATACTGGCTTTCTCTCCACTGTCGCCCTCCCTAGGAGGGCGTATACATATCTCTGCCATTCACAGGTGACACGCTAGCAGAGATAGCACGACGAAGACTGACTAGTGCTATCAAAAAGACATTCTACGCAGCCAAGCTTCGTATCTTATTCAAATCCCGCCCCGTAGTGTCACTATGGTTGAAGACAAAGTCCCTGATTCTGCAGCCTCGTTTTGTATCTTCATTCACATGTTCTTGTGGGACAATGTAAATCGGCCGCACGACCAGGCGCCTGTCTGAACGCAGCCGTGAGCACCACCCGGCATGGTTAGGCACTGGAACAATAAAGTCACTTAATAGCGCAGTCGTTTCACATCTAGCACAGAGGAACCACACCGTGAATGTGACGCAAGCTTTCCGGACCCTTTATAAGGTCAGAGGTCAACAATCCAGTTTGGCAAAGTGTCGCCTCTTGAGCACTGCGGAAGCTGTCGCAATCCGTCTTCACAATCCTCCACTTTGTTCTCAAAAACAATTTGTGGTTGCGCTTCAACTCCCCTGGCCCACCCTCCGTCCCAATGCAAACCCTAGACAACAAAACAATTAACACAACACATTCTTGTGTATTCAGGTTATGCATGTAACACCACAAATCCCTTCCCCACCCATATTTGTATCTGACTGTTCCAATCCTTCCTACAGTGAAAATTTTTTGTCCAGATATGTGTTGACGTAATGGCGTGAGTACGAATCTCTGAAAACGAGCTTGTTCGCCAAACTGTTTTCTCAATGTGCTCAGCGGGAATTTTCAAGGAATTGAATCTGTCTCATTTGAATCAACTTCAGCTGCACAGTTATCACATCTTTTTGGTTATTCCGGCGCCATTTGGGTTGATTTTATGAAGTTTGAATCAATATGGTTTTTTCTGGAAGGTTGGCACCAAAGCCTACCCAAAGCAAAACCATTCCAAGATACGGCTGGACTAGGCAATGAGGTGTGTTTAGCGAATTGAATAATGGAGTGGGATTCTTTATCGATGAATCTGTTTTTCTTCATAAAATGCAGCCGGGATGGGAGCAATGAATGTGGCAATTGTGTATTAGGTTCCATTGCGGCGGAATATTTGTTCAAACCTTGGGTACACTGTTCTGAGGTTGGTGAAGCGAATCGGCATCCTTGGATCAGTTTCATTTTTTACAGTCAATACGCTTGCATCAACATGCTCTAGTTTCGGTTGCTGTTTCACCGCATAATCTACTCAGAAGCCAGTGACAGATCGAATGGAAGGTGGAAACACGTTAGACAGCTAAGCAAAAAAAGAAAGATTTCGAATACGAAAACGCCACTGGTCGGGGCATTAAGCCATATCATCCGTTTGGAAAGCTCTCGCGGACCGCAGCTTGGCGATGTAATGGAATCTAGGTGAACCAGTCTACTGGTTAAAGTTCTCGTACGGTGTTCAAAGACCTAATCTTCGCATATCATTTGCACTCAACAACCGCGTTTCCGAGCGGTGTAACAAAACGGACTGCACTCCTGCTTTCTTTATGCAACCTTCGATCGATAACTGGGTCTCACTCTCACGCCACATGTTTTAGGTTGGTGTGGGTGAAATTACCTCATCTGATATATGACCGCCAAATGGGATGCATATAAATAGGTAGCTTAACTTGTATGCTGCACTCAGTAGTTTGTCTCCAGAAACCAGTTTTATTTTCGAGCAAGTCCAGTCTTACAACGGCATTTTGTACTTTGGAGGTAATAGACGCATCTAAAACCTATCCTTACTGTCATTCAGACCGTTGAAAAAACCTGCAGCTTATTTGGAGCTTCACTCAGAAGCATGACGTTCTTCTCCTATTCTTAGTTAGGCAGTTTTCTGCCTGAGAAATTGTCAGTGTCATTGTTCTCACATGATGATAGGGTTATCTCCGTAACCATTTTATTAAGAACTTTTAAAATAAGGTCGGAGAGTGCAATCCTGACGAATACCACTTCCCGTGGTGAACTCGGGTAAAAGATCGCCTTTCTTCCGAAGTAGCTAAAAATGGTGGGTTCATCTTGTTGGGGAAGTTCTCCTGTGACTAAATTGTGCAGACCTTTTTTAGCCTGTTGACTTCTTTTGAACACTCCAATCCCTCTGGTTCTCACTGAATTTGTGATGTACCTGCGCGACTGCCGTGCGATAAATCTGGTCATTGTTACTTCCAAACTGACTACTCGCCGGTAGCATATCGAAATTTCTAAAGCCACTTGGCCGTTTGTGCATCACCCCTCGCGAATTCGCAACCGTATGCTTCATTTCATTCCACTAATAAAATGTCCTGATGAGATCATATGATATTCATACTTGTTTCATAATAAGATACCATTTTCAAGTGCAATCTTTATCTACTTATTTTGTTGTGAAAAACCACCTTGTTTCATACGCATAGCCCTATCGTGAGATTTATGAATTACGCGAGATCTTGTCCCTACTTTCCTTGTATGTTCCCTTGTTTGGAATAGGAAATTGTTTTCCTTTGTATAACCTCTGTCTATGAAAAAGCGGTTTCCGTGGCAACCTAGAGCAGTTATGTCGTCTGTGTGTTTTCGCACAGGAAAATCATATTTAGTTGCAACCATTAACAACGGGTTCATGTCTGATCGTTTTTGATTATGGTCAAATAGGAAATCCAGTTTTTCTTGACGTAGCTCAACCACACCCATTATTTGATAGTATGTTTCTTCCGAGTTCCTAAAATGACCTTCGGTTTGAAAGAAGTTAAGTTTGCCTCATTTTTGTATCAGTTCCATGTATTGATCCGCAAATTGTCGGGAAACGTTTGAATGGAACTGAAGCATTATTTGCACAACAAGAAATGGCCAAAACGGTTATTTGAATAATGAGTGGAACTTACAGAACTTTTCGCCGTTTTTCTTATATTATAAATATTCTTTTTCTCGTTCGCTTCTCGTACTTTTTTGTAGACTCTCGGAATCGTCCCCGTGATCTTTTCGCTAGCAACAGCAGTCACTTAAAAGCCAAGAGAAAATCCCCTAGTTCATTTGTTCTAGGGGCACTCGACCTTTGCTAGTAGAATATTGCATTCCCATGCAGTCCAATAATTCAAGCAAACGTATTTTTCCGGAGGATTTTGTTGCAGGTGTACACTCATAAGTGTTGTTGATGAAATGTAGAATGATTGTATTCAAACTGGTATTGATTCACTCAAATAGGACGTTCGGGGCCATTCAAAGTTCGACGGTTTGTGATTAGCCATTGGGTTTCATTTGTCTGAAACAAAGTCTCCGTTTGAGGTTTCTTCGAGGGCCAACATCCGGGGTAGCCCGTAAACCAGGTTTTGGCTTTTTGTGAGTACAAGGACCTTCCTTTACTCATATTGTCCACCGGGTTGTTTGTATTGTGATTCACTCATGGGAGAGCATTGCTAGATGCAAGGAAGACATTTCCAGTCGGTCTATGTTGCTAGTTTTCCGCTACGGCTTCTCCGAAATCGACCTTGTATTCCTCACGTACTACAGCTCTGTAACCTTTCAGATCCATTGCTAGATAAACATTTTATCCCCGTTGACTATCCCCTTGTAAGCTTCTGTTAACAACCCTTTTCACTGTTGAGTGTGAATGCAAAACTACTGTGCCTTCTCGGAACTGTTGGAATGTTTCAAAATTCCATGCCTTCATATGAAAGAATGTGTACAATTTTTTTATTGGAAATCTATCTTAAAATGGTTGCCCACACAATTGAACAGTCGAGCGGATACAGCTTTTATTGTGTTCACTGACTTCTAAAAGCTGCATTCGTCATGTCACAGTCATGTAACGCGTCAGCTTTGTTCGTTTAAGCCAACCTGAGGAAAAGAACCATCTTTATGCGATGATTCTCATGTCTGTGAATCGTCTGGAAGCGAGCTACAAATTGTAAACGAAAATGCTCCTGTTACCAATTTCCGTCTGACTATCACGATGTAGGAGAGATGCATTGGCTGAATTTCCTTAATGCTGGTATCTTTCTACGTTTTCGACCAATTTTCACCCTGCGCTGCAGTCGCTGTTTGTATTGCGATATTTTATGTAAATTGATTTAAGAGTTAGCACACTAAACTCCAGATATAAACAACAGATCAAGAGAAATTCTGGTGCATACCTCATGCCAGTCTCAATGCCGCGTTTGCAGCGCATCAACATGTTACTTTCTATCAAACTTCCCCCCCCCCGTGTTTACAGTTGTTTCACAACAGCGAACGCCTGGAAAAAACAGCTCTCGGCGGTGGGGCTTACGGACGCTCCACATTCGCTCCACATCACGAATCGCGGCAGCTCCAAGTTTACTCTGACGTGGGTTCGTCCACTCCGTCAGTCGGTGAAGTTTCCCGATCTTCCGGCTCATTATCCAACTCGGATGGCGCAAGTTCCTCTGGTGTGTGGGGATTTGACCGTTTCTGTTTAACAGTTGTCTATTGTTCATTCTAGTTTAACTAGGTGATAACTCGTCCAAGCGATAAAAATCCATAACTTTGGCGTTGGAATGGCGATGGTGGCGAGTGTGCACCTCTTTTCGAATTTGTGAACCTAAATACAAAAATCAACAACTTTCATTGGATAGCCTGCTGTAAATTTTTCATGGGTAAATTCATTTAACACTTCACTCGGTTAGGTAGTTCAGTCAGTCCTTCTTCAGTTTGAAATAAGCTCTCCGATTTGTGTTCTACAACCCCAAAAATGTGATCAGATAGCCAAGGACCACTTACTGCTTGCTTCTGAAACCTCTGCGTCATCACGCCCTGGATTACGAGTTAAATGAATTTTCACTTACAAGCGCATAAGCAACAGGGCGACCTCCACCGACAGCTGTCTTTTCGTCGCGTTTCAATAGAATGACTGATTAGATAGATAATGTACCTCACTGCGTAGGAAACGAAAAGTGTTGTTGTCGTTGGAGTACGGAATATGGTCATAGATGGTCTGTTAGTTTCTGCTCGTAATTGGTGTGCACAGCTAAATCATACAGCCGTCCTCCAGCTAAACGGGTCTGCGGTTTGCGCCAATTATCTTTGAACTGCAACGAAAATCGCATTGAACCTAACGCATGGTCCAATTCTACGTGAGAACATTCTGAACAGAACCGTGCCAACAATGGCTTGCTGCGATACGGTCGGTCTAACCCGGGGTATATGTAGTGCTAGAGCGCCATTTCACCGCGCGATGTGAACTGTTAGAAATTTGTGCTATCGTCGTACAACCAAAACTAGAGAGGCATATACCCGTTATGTATACACTGAATGAGTAGGTAACAGCACAAGTTAAAATCAACTTTTGACAAATTAACTTTTCCAACTTGTGCGCCGGAGACACTTATAAACTACGACAATGTTCCAAACTATCCGCTCCTGCGAAAGAAAGTTGTGAGCTCGTCGCAAAACTTCTCTTTCTACGTGTCTGTGCTGCAGTCTGTTGGAGAATATGCCGAAATGGCTGCGCTTAACACAACCATCCTTTGGAACACCAACTAACCCCTAGAAACCCACAGTACATAAACGGGTTTTACCTGTGATCCACTCTAATAGAGCAAATTCGGATTTGATGTTCGAGACCGCTCGTATGCCCTGTTGACCCACAGCTTGAGCTGCTTCATTTTCTGAGGTAGTCAGGCAATATCTTGATGGGATATTGAGCACAGCTAGTTGAATTACACTACCTAAATCCCGAATTCGTGTTCCACTGACGCGGCAGACATCCGCTTCCAGCGAGTCCACTGTCGGTCCTAAACACACCTGTTGACTAGCCTGCAGGAGAGTACACACGACGAGACGCTTTGGGCTACGTACTGGAACTCGTTTCTCATACTGTTTGGCAATGGACCATTAAGGCGTCGCACATATTATCGGTGAGAATACCGAAACTAGGATGAGAGGATGAAGAGACCCGGTTGGGAGCAGGAGATAGATCAAATAAGTGAAAGGAGAGGGAATTCCGAGCAGAAGCATACTTATCACCACTTACCCCGCTTGATGCAGTGGGTAGCGCGATCCTGATTATCCTGCGCGACGACCGACGCAGTGTGGAATTCTTTGACGACGTGCAACTCATGCCATATGGTGGCCGGGTACAGGGAGTCCAGCCGCTAGGCAGGCGATCGATTGGGGTTTCCAATCAGGCTATGGTTATACGCTAAGGAACTGTTTCACAAGACAGCACGACGTGGCTAAATAGAACGCCCAATACTACCATAGACTCAATTTATCCTTCCACTCATTATTCCGAACTTAAGGTTTCAAGCTCAACCAAGCTTAGGTCTGGAGAGGACAGGAGGCTAATTCGGTCAGGTTTCTGTTCATTGGCCTTGCAAATACAGTTGTATCTTTCAGTTTGGAGAATAAGCCCATCGTGTATTACAACAAGCGAGGGTCATGAACGCGTGTAATGTCAGACGCGGATTAACGGTGCAGTTTTCATTGTGATTGGCACAAGTGATGGCTCTTGAAGGAATAAAGAAGTATGCCTACGTAAGAGGAAGCGAAGTTTGGTAGGCCTACAGGCTGACATAGCAGTAAGAAAATTCCAGTCATAACTCCTATATATATAATATATATGATTTTACAATATATATATATATACTATATATATATATAATATATATATATATAGGGTTAAACTTTGCTTACATTGTCTTTTTTTCTTCCAGAACGCACACCCAGGTTTACCGATCCTCTTCTTCGAAAACGCGAAATCGAAGCGCGTTTGCGAGAAATCGATTCCACTGAGAGGCAGCTCAGGGTTGAAGACCACTCTGGACAAACGGACCGCGGATTTTACCATTCATCAGAAAATCGCCGGTATGTGAATTTCGCATATACATCAGAAAGTATCAATGCGCGTTTAATTGTAGCGAAAAATGAATCGATAATTAGGGACTACAATTTGAAACTCCCACATCGTAGTTTCCTTTGTAAGAAGCTTCTCATCAACGCGCCGTATAAGTGTACTAGATTCTCCTTCGTTACTACTTCTGTCTGTAAAAGTCATAGGAATTTTAAACCAAAGGAAAACGTGGAGAGTGATGTGATGTACATTTATAACAAGAATATTGTGAAGTTCACATGCGCACCTTCTCTCTCTGAGACTTTTGTTTATATACCGTAAGAAGTTGAAATATCGTTTTATTTACCCACTGAGTTCTGACAGTAGTTTTCACTTTCTCACTGTGAAGTTTTTTAACCAGTACGATTGCCATTGTTCCAACCCCGTTGACAACGCCCGGTTTTATTTCCCGCGAGTGGCCGTTTCAGATAAAACAGAGGTAGAATATTTCTTTACTGTTAAAGCTCCTATTAACAGCGTCAGATAGATGTTGACCCAGCAACAATTTTGGTCTACTTCGAATTGCTGCGATAAATTTTCTCCACCTATTTGCCTTAAGTTTACTGATTATATCATTTATTTTGTGCGCCTTTTAGCGATACCCTACGCCATTCTGCTTCCCGCACGCGCCGTAGTCCTTCTGACTCTGATTTTGAGGCACGAATTCATCGAATACGGACAAATCACAGAACTGTACGTTACTGATTATTTGTATTACTTCCAGCAACCTCAGATCAGTGTTTTTGTTTCCCTTTTATGGGAAGCTTGTGCCCCAGAACTCAAGCTAAGCTGCGACTTCTTTCCAGCATGCTCAAAGGTGTACTCCGATTTGTTATGTTATTCTTATCAGTCCTGGTCCCTTTACTTTCCCTAAATCAAGTGACTCTTCGGTCCTTCAGCTTTGTACAGTTGTTAATGTTTTCTTTTTTCTCATTTGTTCGCCCTGCCCCTCAACTCTTATTACACAATCAATAGTGCTGATGCATTAATATGTTTTTTATTTGTGTTGCATCAAACATTACCGACTTCGCACTTGCTCTTGGAGTTAAGTGTGTTTTCCGAAAATGACACTGGCGGACAAGACGCAATGGCTGAATTGTCGTATTAAAGACGTGTGCTGCGAGTTTTGCTAATATATAGTGTTAAGTTCATTTGGGTAGTTGTAGATTGAGTACTCTAAACCACGTTTTAACTTAGGAACGTATCCACCTCCGAAAATGCTGCATTCATAAATAGAAGGACATCTGTCTGTTCTTTGTTCGGATTCCAGAAAGCATCTGCGTCCACAAGGGCTCAGATACCAACGCTGGAGGCTCCGTACCCCTGGATACTGCAAGTATTGTTTTCAAACGGAATAAATGTAGCCGAGTTAGTGCAATTTGCAAACAAAACAAAAAGCTGAGTATTGAACAGAAAGTGCGGAACCCAATCAGTAAGGTGTGTGCGCAAAAGTAAATCCCGCGAAGTGCGACCGAATCAGCGGCATTTCGATTACTGGGCCCAAACAGCCGGCGATATTGCGACTACCGCCATTGAACAAGTGACTTCTCAGCAAGCGGAAATTAGCCTATTCCTTCCCCGTGTGCAGCATTCGCTTTTATACACTGAAAACAAAGTGGACTTGCCACTTCCTGTAACGTCCAACTGTTGGTACCGTTTGAAAATTCTGCCATAGACGTTGCAATATTATTGGGACCCTATTCAGCTGCGTTGTTAATTTCTTTGGGACTTGTGCATGTCTATAGATTATTAAAACTAGATTAGTACCTAATTTGATTAGAACCGGTTGCATGATACTGGACACATGGTTTTATAGAAGGACGATTGTCAGATTCAGCGTCCCAGTTATTTTCCGAATTTATCACTAAGTAGTAGCCGACCCAAGCTTCACACTACAAACCAAATATGTTCATTTGTTCCGACTGCATTCTACGTAGATGGTAATCCGAGGGTTAATCATGACATTCACGTAGCGTAAATAATCATTTAGTCTGCTAGACATTTCACGCAGTGTTATGGACGGTATTCGGCGTCACTGAATACTGCATAGATCAGTACGCAGCTTATCCCAAGGGGCAGGCAGCATCGCTAACAAAAAGCAATTGATTCTGTCAATTGTGTATATTAGCAAAGAAAAAGGAACAAATAAAACGATGAGATGTAATACACCGAAGTAACTAAAGTGATAAGGCCGGTAAAGAACCGCAAACCAGCTATCGCTGCTTGTAACGAACAAGTGAGATCCAACGGCAAATGCAAACGATATGCAGTTTGCTCAAAATGACATCAGCCGTTTCAAATCGGTTAAGTTGGGTTATTCTTGATCTCAGCTCTGCAGCGTTCTGCATTTTCGTGATGTGCTTAGGGATATTAGAATAAACGGAACATGGCAACAAGCTTTGGGTGAAATAAGGCTCCAGCAGCTAATAAGGGAGAAGTGTTAACAATGAGTTTACCTCGAGCAGCATAGATTGTGTTCACAGTTGATGGAAAGCAACCGAAGGTTGTAATATTCTCTTTTAATAATAACAGGAATACAATGACTACTACACTGGTTTGCTATGGGATCCGATTTATGGATCACAACAGTGACATCAGAAAAAAGTGGCTTTAAATTGGTCATAAGGTGAACAAAGGTAGAGAAATCCTACGTAGGGTATGGTTTCATTTGAACCAGCTGGATGTGCGCACTGCGTTTCGCGTTACAGTGAACTAAAAAGGTAAGGCCCGGTTCGTGGGTGCTGTCTCAATGTGAGGAAAACAATTCGGCATGAAAATAACTAACAATCACGATGAGAAAGTTCACCTATATCGATTTTCACTACGGCAATGGGCTTCTAAATAAACGCGGCTAACTGTAGTTTAATGGCAAACTTATTATACACCGTTCTACAGCGCAGTGCCAAATGCATAGTTCGCGTAAACATGTAATCTAGTCTCGATCTGATGCTTTTACTCTGGAGTAGGAGCTTCTTTTATCATACACATTATAGGAAGTACACCCCAAGGTCAAAATAAATAGTGTGGTGAGAAATAGGGGACATTTACTTAAGAATCACTTGGCCGATCTTGCTTTTGAAGAAATAAAGATAGTAAGTGAATGAGAACGTAGACAGTGAGAAGATAATTCACACTTTTGAAGTCCGTGGGAGAAAAGATGGATAAATAGAAGTACATCTGGCAGCAAAAACGTGACAATGGTGACTGGCCGCCTGCGTGAGAGAGGCGAGAAAACGTGGCAATAAGGGGAACTGCTCAGGAAAGCTCCGATGAACAAAAACCAAATTAATATCCACAGAAAAGGGATATAGAAGCAAATGCTCAAAGATGAGCAGACTGGAGGTTGAGAAAGGGTCATCGATCAGAGGGATGGCCTTTCGTTAAAACCGAATCCAAAATGGTAAGCGAAGTGAACCAAGTCTTACTCCACATGCGACTACAGTATTCGAATGCGGATCGGGTTTGAGTTTGGACAATAAACGAAGATGGGCTGGAGCGAGGAAACGCTTGGAGTGGAACAAGAAACCAACTTTGTACGAAACGCTGTAGGCCAGCTCATATATGAGGATCAGCATAGTTAGGGATTTATAGACCGATAAGAGATACAATCTGCAGAACAGAAGTGTCCAAGAACACATGTTTAGAGGACGAACAGGGTCTTATAGAGACTGGGATTTCAGGTTTCGGGAGTTGTTCTATCGCCACGGCAACTTGGTGAACGCTTTTACCGCAAGAAAGCGGGGCGTCCGTTAAAGCTCCGTGATCGGAACATCAATCCAGACACCGTTCAGGGATCAATGGTCTCTAAAGCAAGTTTCATGTGTCTACGCTTGCTGGGTTAAAAAACAAAGAAAAATGGTAGCAATCTTATTCAGCGACTAATCACCTCGAAATATTGGTGATATTCCAAAGTTTCGTGTTGCAGAACACTTACTAAGCAAGCTGGAGCATTGACTCCGATCGTTCGCGACGAACCATATTGTTGATGAGTTTAGCATCAACTTTGTTCACGGCTAACCACCAAACTGGTGATCATCGACGGCTCTTTATGCAATTCAGAAGCACACCAAATGGAACAATGATTCTTGAATATGAAAGCCGAGATAAAGCAAATGGAACCGTCTTCAGGTCAGAACAGGAAGAAAGGTAACTAGAACACTCGTAAAATCCCTGCGCATAAATCTCGTACGCAGATTCAATAATGTGATTGGACAAATCATGAGAAAAATCAACAACCGGCATATGACTTCGCATTAACGCGACATCTGCGTAGAAAGACAGTAGTGGGAAATATCGTATCCTTATAAGAGGGACACCATTAATAGGCGAATATCGTCGTCGGCGCCGGGAGAATTGGAAGAATAAGACCATGTACATTCAGGTTTTCAAAAGGTGAGGAGGAATCAGAACACAAGATCCTACCAGCGAAGCACGAACACTCAAACTCGATAAAAAAACCGACCAAACGGCAAGGTGTGGTGACGGCGCAACTTCTTGCGCAAACCAGTTTAGTTGGTTAGGGGCAATGAACCTTCCGAGTACAGCCAATCCAGATGCGCTTTGTCATCAACAGTTTGCAATATCTGAGCCTCGTAAACTGTTTACTTAGGGCGAACAATCAGGCCAGAAGACCTTTATCAACAAAACGGTTAAAAATGAATCACTCGATGATGCATCGCTGAAAAGACGTGCAAAACAGTTGCAGTTGAGTAATCAAGCTCTGCCGTTCGACCAGGTTTTGCGGAATTGAAATACAATCTTATTACGGCGGAATTGCTTTGGTTCAGTTTCTGCAACTGTTAATCTTGTACCAACGAGCTGTTTTTGGCTGCTGCCTCGCAGCACCAAACAGCAATGAGACGAACATCCAGAAATCATAAATCAAGAACTATACAGAAGTGGAAACATTTCAAACACAAGGGCACTAATCAATGCGGCTTAACATTTCTAACCACGTTGATGGATGTCATGGACCCTAACTAGAAATATTTCAGACAACTCACTGATTGGGGCTTTGATGCCTTTTCGCCATATCATGGAGTGACCACATTAACCCATCGTTTTTAGCTGACAAAATACCACGCAGTGAGATGTAACTACTCAAATAACAAGCTTCAGATTCGAGTCCGTCCAGTTTTGTAACAATATATCACACTTTAAACGTGTAAAACTTATCCCAAACATAGCTACATTGCCGTTTATACGGTCGGAAAATACTACCGGGATCTCCATTCAGAAGCATAACTTCGTGCGCATTTACAAACTCAGACCACCTACTGTCTTTAGAATTATCACTGCCGTTATTTTCACATCATAACAGGACTATTTCCACAATCACTTTAATCGTAAAGTCGAGCAGGAACTGTGAGAGTGCAACCTTCACAAACGTGAAAAATCGTCATAAGCGTGGACTCCGCTTCGGCTGTTCGCAGGGAACAACCGGAAATGCCCGATTTCCCTGACACACCCTTTAATGAGAAGCGGCATCACAGAATCGCACTGTTGACCGAGTCGAATTGCGCTTCCAGATCAAGAAAGAGTTTGTGAGGCTACAAAAGCTGCGACTGTGCACTATTACCTGTAGCAGAGAAATATGGATGTTTTTTACTACTTCGGTCCACGTAGTACGGTATTATGTAACGGAACCTAAATTAAAAGAAATCAGTCGGACATCGAAAAAAGTCTATACCCCAAACTCCAAGCTGAAAATCTCCAAAGCGCATCGCGTCGCGCATTTTTTTGACCGGAACGGAAGGGTGATGAGCCAGCCCGTAACAGCTGATCTATTTTAGGTTCGCAATCAACAGAAAATGGCTTACCTTTCAAAATCGGACAATACTTTTTATGCGTAAACCAATGTAACCGCTGGCACGCGACTGAACAATATCCAACTTCTTTACAGTTGCAACAGAGTTTGATCACCGTTGAAAAACCAGGAGGTTCGTTGCATGCAGCACATGGTTCATTGGACACATCACCCATTGGCATGGAGAGTCCCTGGCCGTTAATCGCTTGAGTGAGCACAGCCAAAGCAGTCGGAGCCATACCTGGCTTGATCGGGCTGATTTGCCGCACTGTAAGTTGCCACAGGGTGGAGTGTCGATGCGGGAACGACATGAGTGATTGTCGAAGGAATTTCTCCTGGCCTGCAAAAGCACGAAGTGCACACAACCCCTTACTCGAGGTCACACAATGACAAGAAGTTGTTAACTAAACTAGGTTTCTGCATCTTCATCAAGTCGATTTCGATTGATGTCACTGTGTCATCAGCACTAATCGGTTGTTAAACGGTTGTGTATTAACATTTAGCAGGCAGAACGAAGTTTAAAAACCTTGGTAGAATTTCAGTCAAAATTCGATTCGTTCTGAATAATCAGTAAATTTAACTTGTGTTCAGAGGTTTCGATCATCAGTTCGAAAAAAATTCTCCACAAGTATATAGAACTAAACAATATATATATATATATATATATATATATATAAGCAGGAAGTAGTATCTGGATGCGTAAACAAAATTAGCCCGGGAGCACACGACCGCTGTCGCCGTTATTGTCGCTCGTCAGGTATGCGTACCCCATGCTCTCTTGTCCAAACATCCACATACTTGTACACTCCGAATTGATTCATATTTCTCACCAAAATCCAATCTCTAGCATCAGCAGTGTGCATGGAAGCTGTTCGTCGAACAGTCCACAGAAGAATCACAACTGTGATTCGTTGATAATTCTTTGTCAGTTGGGCTGAGCCAACCTCAGGAACGAGGGCAGAATGCCCCAGAATATACGTATATATATATATATATATATATATATATGTAAATATACATATATATATATATATATGAGCTGGAATTTTATACTGCTATGTCAGCCTGTAGCCTGACCAAACTTCGCTTCCTCTTACGTAGGCATACTTCTTATTCCTTCAGAGCCATCACTTGTGCCAATCACAATGAAACTGCACCTTAACCGCGTCTGACAGATTACACGCGTTCATGACCTCGCTTGTTGTAATACACGATGGCTTATCTCAAACTGAAGATACAACTGTATCTGCAAGGCCAATGAACAGAAGCCTGACGAATTAGCCTCCTGTCCTCCAGACTAAAGCTTGGTTTGAGCTGGAAACTAAGTCGGAAAATGAGTGGAAGGATAATTGATCTAGGTAGATGGGCTTCTATTTAGCCACCTCGTGCTGTCTTGTGAACAGGTCCTAGCTATAACCATAGGCTTTGATTGGAAACCCCAATCGATCGCCTGCCTAGCGGCTGGACTCCCTGTACCCGGCCACCATATGGCATGAGTTGCACGTCGTCAAAGAATTCCACACTGCGTCGGTCGTCGCGCAGGATAATCAGGATCGCGCTACCCACTGCATCAAGCGGGGTAAGTGGTGATAAGTATGCTTCTGCTCGGAATTCCCTCTCCTTTCACTTATTTGATCTATCTCCTGCTCCCAACCGGGTCTCTTCATCCTCTCATCCTAGTTTCGGTATTCTCACCGATAATATGTGCGACGCCTTAATGGTCCATTGCCAAACAGTATGAGAAATGAGTTCCAGTACGTAGCCCAAAGCGTCTCGTCGTGTGTACTCTCCTGCAGGCTAGTCAACAGGTGTGTTTAGGACCGACAGTGGACTCGCTGGAAGCGGATGTCTGCTGCGTCAGTGGAACACGAATTCGGGATTTAGGTAGTGTAATTCAACTAGCTGTGCTTAATATCCCATCAAGATATTGCCTGACTACCTCAGAAAATGAAGCAGCTCAAGCTGTGGGTCAACAGGGCATACGAGCGGTCTCGAATATCAAATCCGAATTTGCTCTATTAGAGTGGATCACAGGTAAAACCCGTTTATGTACTGTGGGTTTCTAGGGGTTAGTTGGTGTTCCAGAGGATGGTTGTGTTAAGCGCAGCAATTTCGGCATATTCTCCAACAGACTGCAGCACAGATACGTAGAAAGAGAAGTTTTGCGATGAGCTCACAACTTTCCTTCACAGGCGCAAGGACTACGACACTGTTATGGTAGCGGATGGTTTCGATGAAGAAGTTGGAAAATCGGTGCATCAAAATTTTGTTCAGATAGGCGCTGTGCACAACCGGCTCAATTTAGAGGGACCTGGAACAAACTTTTCCAGTTTTGTGGAAACGATCGTTTATTAAGGTCCAAACATAGGTCGCGACACAGCAACATAGCCATCAAATAAATATCTGAGTCAAATCGGTCGTGTCGCAGCGAGCTCCCTTTAACACGGATCTGGCAAAAACTGGATAGGACGGCGATCTACGTGTGACTTGGCATCAATCCTAATGCAATTTTTACCCTCAATTCTTGATCCTTGATAAAAACAACAAAACCAGCCATCTGTGTACTGATGGCCTGACAGAATTATGCAGACGTATTGTGAGTAGCAACCATTACAAGCTAGAAACTCCGTCGAGCAATAAGAAGAATGAACACTGACACCATATCAAACGCCTGATGCATTTGACAGCAGACTTCATCCGCTGTCCCAGATCTCATGTCCGCCAAGGACACTGGATTTCTTAAGAATCACTGCGTCCAATGCAGCAAAACTCTTGAATTCCGAACGAAGTCCACAAAAGGAAAGTCTGAGAAATCGGCTGGTTAAAGCGACCGATAAAACGCAAGTTGCAGCTGTTGTATGTAACGGTCATATACAGTCTAAACTAATTCGCGACACAGGCGGGGGCGGACTTCGGTTAGTGAGACTGTATGTGATGGAAATGGAGAATCTATCCGTGGGAGATAAGACTCGACTTTTGAGCTAGCCGCGTGCTAATGAAGTTATTACGATGTCAATAACTGTGAATAAATGAGAGGTATCGTTTGGACCGTCAACGAAATTGGAAATGGACTCGAATAATAGACTGCTGAAGTGAGGAAAACCGACCGGTTCCGAGGAAATTCCTGTAGTTCTTTTCAAGTTAGGGTCGGGATACGCTGATAAAATTGTTTGACTCTCTGTTCCGAGACATTCGGCACAAGGAGTACATTATTTTTTCATGGACTGAATCACTGTTGCATCTACCATTAGGGACAGTAAACTTAGATAAATTAGGTGTTTCAAGTTTGTGATTTGGGTTCGAAGGATTTCCCAACGAGCGGGCTGGATACACAAAAAGGTATGGTAGCGAACCGTGAACAGTGCAGGTCGCGTTGTCTCTTTCCGTTGAACAAGTATGGTTAGAAAAGGGGCTTGTAGAATTAGACTGCCTGTTTATATCCCTATCCACCCTAGATGTTCATTCTTTCTAGTGCAACGTATATATACAGATTCGATTCTGGTGAGATATATATATATATATATATATGTATAATAAAGAAGTCATAAAACAGTTTTCAGTTCGTCTACAACACGGAAATTTTACATCTAACTGCTTCTCGTCCGAGGCAAGACCCGATAACAAAAAATGATCACATGATAGTAGACACCTTGCGAAAAGTTATCCAAGGCAAAGAAAACGTACGATGACCATACGCTCGACCGAGAATGCAAGTTTGCTGAATTCACAGGAGTACACGCAATAGCTGCAACTCATATTATTGAGCTCATAAAGTCTAGCAACGTACAGAGATAAAACCGATGCAATACAAAATGGAGAACTGAAAGACGATGATGAAACTTTTTACAGCTCAGATGAATTCACACCACTGGAAAATCTACTAAAGTGTAAAATCTAGTCCTTCTTTATTGGTCACATCTAAATCACGTCAAATCGAACTCACCCAAAGGAAGTCCATGTGGATCTGTGCCCCGTAGAAAATCCTTAATAAGATCGCGTAGCGGTTCCACTGATTTGTTCGAGCCTTGGTCATGGTCCTGATTTCGCTGGATCGAAGATTTTTGAGCTGTTTCGCTGTAGAACATGCCAGCTCGTCGAATACAGCAAGCAAGAAGATGGAATTTCAAGGCCAATGCTTCATGAGTCTGATGAGGAGTAAAATACCTGCCCATGAGATCCTCCAAAACACCGACAACGGCAGGCCAACATAGCAAGATACTTGATTCGGGAGCCGCAGAACGTTTCACTAAATCAGCACCTAAAACACGGAGAACCTGTTAAAATGCAGAAGAACAATACGTCTGATCTGAAGTCTCGTTTGATCGATCTCAACTCCACGCAGTTAACAGAAAGTGATGTATGGAGCAGAAGTCATAAAAAGGAGAATTCAAAGGAGGACGTGGTTTCAAAGGTACCGAAGCGAAGACCTAGGTGAAGCTACACAATTTATCACATTATTTCGGAATTATACCAAACTTTCTGGATTTGCTGAGATCTCCCTTAAATACTTCTGGAACCTGCTCCAATAAACACTTGCTCATGCATGCTGTAAGACACACAAGTTGCTTGTGAAACACCATGCAATATAGGTACACTCGTGCAATCGCCAAACACAGTATCTACATAATCTCAAATATCTTTGGCATATTTCGAAAATAACTTGGGAAATGGTGCGTGCTTTCAACACATGAAGTGAGCATGGGCCTCCAAATGTCCCATCATGGGTGGGGAAGGGAGCCTCAGGTCCCAAGTTCGACAGTGACATTGGACGCCGCTCGAAATGCCCCAAATTGGCCGTGTATTTAAAATAAACTCTGATGAGGCAAGCCCCACCGACCGCTGCCAAGGTCAAATGTTTCTATAAAAAGAATGAATATGCAACTGGAACAGGGAGCGGACCTACATATGCGGAAAAGAGCAAGAATTCTGCAGTAGCCAACGCACGAAACACAGTCTAACTGTACAAACATACTTTTTCTGATTCGACAGAAAATGATAACACGATCGCCACTGTTCATGGTTCAAAGTAATACTCTTCAGCGTCTCCAGCAAGCTGGTTGACGGATCTTTCGGACTCCAACCACGAAAACCTGAGACACCTAGTTTGCCTAAGTTCGCTGTGAATTTTCTTATTCCATGCTGTCTTGTCATCTGCTAACCTACATATTGCTTCCTCTATTACGCAGGAGGAACAGAAAATAGGACACGGAATGGTAGACGAGCGTATGCCATGCACAACACGTGACCCAATCAACGTAGGCTAAGCTTCATACGCTGAGATAAGGTGTTCACAGAACCGGCACCTAATACATTACTCACCCGGTCACTTATTTCAATACTACGTGGATATCGGTGATCGAAAACCTCCAAGCGACGAATATCTCCGACACGCATATTCCATGTCTCGCAACTATAAAATAGAACTGAACTGCGGCACATTATACACGACCTTTCAACTTCAGGCAAATATCAGGCTAACAACACAAGTGTTTCAGTTCAGCGTACGCCGCTCGAGCCTTGGATATACGCGTGTTTACCTCCACCGCGCACTACCAGCGTTCGACCTGTAGCTACCAAGGTAAGTGAAACGGTCCACAGTCGTTAGTTGCTCCCCATCCAATACCAAGTTCTGAGCTACTGACGTCCAGTCCTGTAGTAGCACTTTACACTTTGAAGGTGCAAAGAACATCCCAAACCGAGCTACAGCCCTCGAGAATCTGTCTAGTGCACGTTGTGCAGGCTCTACGGATTCGAACAGATACACAACTATATCTGCACAACATAGGTTGCACAGCTTCTCTCTGTTTCTCAGTTCGACCCCTACATCCTGGAAACTTCCTAAAGTATTCTCCATTGCGTCAAGTTAACGTCTCGACGGGTTAAGGTCTGCAGACTTTCCCCACCTATTAGACTGACCATCTCAGTTTCAAACCATTCTGCATTTGAAATCAACCCACCAACCATTTGTGTGCTGACGCCACAGCTAATCAAACTCTTCGATCCAAATGCACTGCCTCCATATTAGCCCAGTACATTAACCGTTGAAGCTCAGAATAGAGTTCTCCAATGCGCTAGGAATAGTTTGAAGCACCTATGCCTTATACATCTACCGTTAACAACAGCTCCTTCTGTGGTATAATGCAGAAATTATTTTGTTGTTCCGGTGCAAACGTGGAGTTTGACCATTAATTGGACGTCAAGACTACACCAGAGGTGGTTTCAATTGGCAAAGACACTGTGTATTCTGCACACTAGACAGCACTTCATGCCGCATGGGATCACCTAGTGAGGTTCAACTGCCTAAACGACAAAGCATGCCAAATTTACAGAACTCCTGTAATGCAAAATCAAGTGGCGGCTCAGAGCTAATCCGGCTGTTTATATGCACCGCTCCAACGCAATAATATGTAAACAGAACTTTCCAGAAAATAAGGTAACTAAGTGGGGAGGGAAATAATAATAAACTACAANTGGTGGAGCACCGAATACGGCTTTCCGATACGATGAGTCAAGCGCACCTTTCAAATCAGGAAAAACTATGACCATATATATATATATATTAGAGTTGATAAGGCATACACTGAGTTAATACGTTTATCGTGACGTTTCGATCCAAACTAGGACTCGTTGTCAAACGTGAATGAGTGATTGAATGGGACCGCTAGTTCCGTTGGTTTTTGTGTACTGTCCGTCTGTTTGTCTCTCTATTCTGCATCGAGGTCTTGTAAGAATGACGTAATGTTTGTCAACCTCGACATGCCGACATATATATATATGCATATATATGTATATATATATATATATATATGAAATAATCTATACCAAAACCAGACTACGATGGTGTAAGTTTTATAGTTGTATTAACTAAGCTGAAATGAATGGCGACCCGACAAGACCAATTAAATTCACTTGGAAAAGCACCAACCAAACCAGCCAACGTCTGAGAGGTTTAGGTAAATGAAACCACACAGAATATGGACAGCGAATTTTTATCTACCATCACAGTGACTTGCAGCTATGCAATTTTAATGAAGTTCAGGAGTCTGAAGAATCAATAGGAAGACGAGAGACAGTTTGTATATTACTTCATTTCATCAGAATAAAATACCTTTTTCGTGTAAGACAAGGAAAAAACAGGCTTAAAAAGAGTAAAAATTGTTGTACCCACAAATGTCAGTTATTTCCAATTTTTCTGTGCACATTTAACTTTGTCTTCACTATTCCCTTAAAATCCCTCTATTGTTTGTATCTCTTGATGTTCTTCTGTACAACTGGTTTGGTGACCACGTATATCTCCTTGACTTGCAATTAACCATAATTTTTTGTTCTTGGAAAATACTTACTAAACCCTCTATACACGGCTAGGAACACCTGGAAAATACATCACAGTAGATATTTGTAAAAACGCAGATGACATACGCAGACAGGAGAAATATTGAACGAAAGAATAAGGCGATACAATGTGGAAGAAACTTCCGTGCCGATCTGAAATCTCGCTGGTGCAGACGACTGCGTATAACAATCCAAATCCTCTCTCGGTATGAAGTTATTGATCAGCGTGGCAATCCGATGATTTCCTATGGTCAGATGAGAACGAATGGAGGTGGATGAGCAGGGTCATTAGATTAACTACCAACGAAGGAAGCCATTTGGGATGCAGTACGGCCCAACTTGTTAGTGTAATTTGTTCTTGCGCCGTGTTGTAAAAGGAGCTCTGTTATTTCCACATGCCCTGTAATTGATTAAAGGAGTATTCACATAGAAACTTCAGGATTCACCTGCCAGTGAGGCAAACATCAACGATGTGTATCCCTCTTTGTGTTCCCTGGAGTTAACATCCGCTCCGTTTTTTAATAGGTACTCCACAACGTCAAGGTTACCTTTGAAACAAGCCTGATCAAGAGGAGTCATGCCATCCTAAAAATGATCGGATGGTTTCAAACCCATTCATTGCGGTACCTCGTTCAATGAATTCACCAGCTTTTTATCAATGGAAAGCAGAGCACGAGCTTTCTCAAACTCACCTGCAGTGAAACTCTGAACAAGGCTGTAATAATCCTAACTAACCACGACAAACAGCATCATGGAAAATTTTGACAGAACCCATTGGTTTTACCAAAAACCTAAAATAGGAAAAGTTGAAAAAATTACGTCACAGACAAGACATCGACCACTACCTGTGGTCATTTTGATCATCCATAATAAGCTACAGTAATATGAAGAAAACTTATGCAATAACCAATTCATGTGTACAGGACTAACATTTTCTGACAATTAAAAGTCGGTTCAGTTAATGCCCACTAGCATGGACCTGGCATCCGTATGCTCCGGTTGCGGTCTCTGCCACATAAGCCAGATTAATAGAAAGAAAAATGAATGGAAAATAGTGACAGAGCTCCGTAAGATGGTAGGCCATGAATAAAACCTAGAAAAAGAAACAGTTGCAAACCAAAGAACCCACCAATTTTATTATTCTACAAAACTGTCGAACGCTAATATCCGATACGCGAAAGATGGATTACGCGGCTTCAGATTCTGCAGTCCAGCGGGACTTTTCCCGTCATCATCAGCATCTTCAACATCGTTCAGCGCAAAACAGCAAGGAAAGCCGCACCGACCGCTGCCTTTTCCCCGAAGTCACATGTTTCTATAAAAAGAATGAATATACAACTGGAACAAGGAGCGGACCACTGCGCACTACCAGCTACCAAGGTAAGTGAAACGGTCCACAGTCGTTAGTTGCTCCCCATCCAATACCAAGTTCTGAGCTACTGACGTCCAGTCCTGTAGTAGCACTTTACACTTTGAAGGTGCAAAGAACATCCCAAACCGAGCTACAGCCCTCGAGAATCTGTCTAGTGCACGTTGTGCAGGCTCTACGGATTCGAACAGATACACAACTATATCTGCACAACATAGGTTGCACAGCTTCTCTCTGTTTCTCAGTTCGACCCCTACATCCTGGAAACCTAAAATATTCTCCGTTACCTCGTTCATGGAGATGAGCACGAATGGACGGATGAATCATCCTTGTCGACCACCGATAGCCATTTTGAATGAACCTGTTAGCTCACTGTATATCTCACGCGGCCACAGGTATGCAAGTAAAATGCTTGCAGGAGGTTCACGAACTTCACTGGAATACCATTCTGGTGGAGCACCGAATACGGCTTTCCGATACGATGAGTCAAGCGCACCTTTCAAATCAGGAAAAACTATGACCATATATATATATATATTAGAGTTGATAAGGCATACACTGAGTTAATACGTTTATCGTGACGTTTCGATCCAAACTAGGACTCGTTGTCAAACGTGAATGAGTGATTGAATGGGACCGCTAGTTCCGTTGGTTTTTGTGTACTGTCCGTCTGTTTGTCTCTCTATTCTNCACGTTGTGCAGGCTCTACGGATTCGAACAGATACACAACTATATCTGCACAACATAGGTTGCACAGCTTCTCTCTGTTTCTCAGTTCGACCCCTACATCCTGGAAACTTCCTAAAGTATTCTCCATTGCGTCAAGTTAACGTCTCGACGGGTTAAGGTCTGCAGACTTTCCCCACCTATTAGACTGACCATCTCAGTTTCAAACCATTCTGCATTTGAAATCAACCCACCAACCATTTGTGTGCTGACGCCACAGCTAATCAAACTCTTCGATCCAAATGCACTGCCTCCATATTAGCCCAGTACATTAACCGTTGAAGCTCAGAATAGAGTTCTCCAATGCGCTAGGAATAGTTTGAAGCACCTATGCCTTATACATCTACCGTTAACAACAGCTCCTTCTGTGGTATAATGCAGAAATTATTTTGTTGTTCCGGTGCAAACGTGGAGTTTGACCATTAATTGGACGTCAAGACTACACCAGAGGTGGTTTCAATTGGCAAAGACACTGTGTATTCTGCACACTAGACAGCACTTCATGCCGCATGGGATCACCTAGTGAGGTTCAACTGCCTAAACGACAAAGCATGCCAAATTTACAGAACTCCTGTAATGCAAAATCAAGTGGCGGCTCAGAGCTAATCCGGCTGTTTATATGCACCGCTCCAACGCAATAATATGTAAACAGAACTTTCCAGAAAATAAGGTAACTAAGTGGGGAGGGAAATAATAATAAACTACAATTCTTTTGTGTTTTCAACTTACACATTTAGCGGCCTTTTGTTGTGCTCTAATTACTTTTAAAGGGGATGAGTTCTACAGGCAAGCCACAGCACTCACACCATCGACTTCGGTTCTGAATCATATCTATCAGTGTCCCCGATTAACAACGATCCTCATCTCTTGGACCCCAACTAAGAAGGCGACAAGCATCAACCGAGGCCAAAACCGAAGCTAACTACGTCATACCTCCACGTCAAGTCATTGCCTGACCGCCACTTCGCTTCTTTCAGTCTTACCCAGCACGTGCAGAAAGAGCACGAAAAGGTAGACGATGAGTGGGTATACGCAATACGTCTCCAGGCCAACAATGAGACGTAGAGCGATTACTTCAGTCAGAGGAGGACTGTCTGCACCCAACACGATGACGCACCTCGTCATTGGTAACTCGATGTTCCCACCAGACACGAGCGATACTTCGGAGACATCGGTAGTGGAACTTAGAAGGCATACTCAATGCCGACAGGATAGGTCTCGCAAATACAAAGCGGAACACTACAGACTGCGGCATCGTACTTCCTTTTCTTGAGAGAAAGCCGTATGTCAAGGCGGTGCCACAAGGGTCATACTTTCACGATACCTACTTTGGCTTCTGCAATTCGTGATAATACCTCCTCCCCAATACCTCCGTCTAATCTGATCTGGCTCCCGAGGTACTTGAAGCCGTTGACCACTTTAGCCGATCACCGCAAAGGATGGGTATAGGTGCAGGCTCCTGCCAATCTTGAAGAAGTACGCTACACTTTGAAAGTGCGAATCACATACTGTATCTGGAGACGTCAATCGCCAAGCGGTCCAACGCGCGTTGAACTCTCTGTGCATTATCACTCAGCAATGCGATATCAGCGGCATACTCCAAGTCAAAAACTCTGTTCCCCGGGAGGAGTTTTACTCCGCCGTCTAAAAGGCCAAATAAGAAGTTCTGCAGAACATAGTCTATGATAAAGTTGGATATAAATAGGGATAAATGGTAGCCATGTCCTGCTCCACTGGAGACGAGGAAGTGTGGCGAAAGCTGGTCACAGGTCCTAACTCGACCTGACTCATGACGATACAACCCTTTGAGGACCGATACGTACTTCTCAGGTACTCCATTTCTTACCAAACCGTGTCATTGTGCAGACCTATCAACAGAGCCAAAGGCTGCACGAATGTCTAAGAACACGGTAATCTTTGGCCTTTTAAAAGTAAAACGGTGCTCTAACACATGTCACAAGGTGAAGACTTGATCGATGTATCCAAGACCAGCGCGAAACGCATCTCGTCCTTTCTGCTTGTTGTACAACCTGCGATGAACGACAGACGAAAGCAAATCTGATGCTACCTGGAATAGACTAATACCTCTAAGGTTCGTGCAGTCACTGTGCAGATTGGAACAACTGTCGACTGCTCCCAAGAAGAGAACTTTCTTGGAGCACCAGCACCTCGAAGAGGAAACTCCATTCCGCCATCGTTAAACAGAGCTTGGGAAAAGCCAGTGGAGTCTGGTGGTATATGACGTCCTAAGGCTCGGATTTCCTTGGATTGTCCGAAAGTGCTCCACCCTGGTGTAAGAGACGTCACTGCAGGTTGTGGACAAGTGAACCATCAGCTTCACGGATCGTTTTACTCATATACAATGCTGCCCTACCGGTACCTCGGATGGGTTGAAACAGCTTGCGGGAATTTTCCATTGTGTTAAAATCACCACATCTCGCGATCTGCACGCAAGTTTGCTTTGAGTTCACGTCCTTTTACAAGCTGTGCTCCATTATACTCGCTGCCACCCGGGATGGACTAGCGTGGGTGAAGAGGCCGCAGAGACTCAGCAGAAATCCAGGATATCACAACGCGACAGATCAGACTACAACTCACCAAGCCAGTAGTATACAAGGAATTCTTGATAGTCAACCAGTGTTCATCGATGTTTTCAGGTGGGAGCAATCCTAGTTATTCAGCCAGTGCCCTTTAAAAGATTGATGGGCGAGTCGGATCAGAGAGCTCACCGTAATCTAACCGACGCTGGAGCGGCGCTCTTAGCATCTACCAAAGCACATGGATAGCTTAGTGGAAACTAACGCGGGGTCGTTGTCGAGGGGTGCTGTGGTATGACCGGCAGTCCTGTAGACGGTTTCACCATTTGTAGCTAATAGCGATATGGTCGATTTGGGTATACCGCTGACTCGAAGATGGGGGACGCCAGGTGGCGTACCAGCCATTGGAACGTCTGGAGCTCGCAGTGGGAAGAAACAATCAACGGTCTGAGCACAAAAGCAATAACCGTTCCCCTTTAAAGAACGACAGGAATCTCATCAAAGGACTCCTTAAGTGAGTCTTATTCAAGGATAGCCGATCTTCTCGAAAATTCATATCATGCGAAAATCACGATGTTACCCCCTTGTTGTGCATAAGAGGTCATGCAGTTTTTAATAGACAGTGTCCATGACTGCATCCGGACTGCAGTCTGTTGGCGCGTAAGTTTAGACGACAAACAAGTCGCGACTATCTAGTATCAGGTGCTGGTGCTGAGAATGTCTTGTCTCAGCGTACGTAGCTTAGTAGACTACGTTAGTTGGGTCATGTGTTGCGCATGGCGAACACTCGCCTACCATGTCGTGCCCCATTTTCCGTTTCTCCCACGGCAGGTGACGTGGAAGCGTGGAATGAGAAAAGACAACAGTGGACTTAGGCAAAGTAGGCGTCTCACGTCTCGTGGGTGGGGTCCGAAGGAACCGTCAACCAGCTGGCTGGAGACACTGAAGGATATGGCTTTCACGGTCTTTCCTAAGGATGGTCGTTATTTAGTGCCGCAAATGTCACCATGTCTTTGACATTCTCACATGAATTAACAGAAGAGGAAACAATTCTGTGCGGTGGACGGTCGCTGTTGCAAGTGAGACAAGAGGCAGGAAAGTTCGTGTGAAGATCAGTCATTTCTATGGTTGCATGTTTTATTCCGTTGCAATACTCGGTCGCCCCGTCTATGGTCGGCTTTTTTTTATTTCGAGGATTCACCTCTGGCCTTTGAGCGTCCAAGCGCTTTCTGCAAGGCAGCAGAATCGTTCCAGATAAGCCAGTATCCAAATGACTGGTTTATATGCCTCTTCTGGAAAATCTTTTCGGGTTAATGGAACACAACAGAGGGCAACAGCCTTAAGTAGTTGGCACGTGCCACTTGTCACGTCACTGCTGCTACCGGGCTCTTGTGTTGTTGTTCAGGGAGACCGTTTGTCAGGTGAAAACCCACCACGCTTTTGACGTTGTCGCTGCTTGTCTGCAGCTGCTTATTTGGTGGGAATGAGCCTACCGTACTCAGCCAACCACCTGGATGGTGGCCGGTTCCTTATCCGCAACGCAAGGTGCCCAATAGCAAGCAGCTCTGTCCTGAAATCCAATTTTCCAGCAGCACTTTGCCCTTTGAGGGTGCAAAATGCAACCCAACCATAGCTACACCGTCGTCACGATGGCTAATAAGTGCTTTTGGTTTATTTGGGCCACCATGCAGAAGCACATCACTTGCATAAACTACATCAGAAAAATGTACTGCCTGACCGATTAACACTGTCACAATTCTCATATGGGGATAGGGGTACTACCACGATCACTTGGATGACAAGTTGAGAGAAAGGCTAGGAAACCAACGCGGTGAACTCGAGTGAGATATCGCATTAGTCACCACCTCGAATTTTGCATACAAAGAAGGGTTGGAAAAAGAAGTGAATTACATAATTCAATCAGGGTTGCTTCGCTAGGTGTCAATAGCTTGCGGTTGATATTACGCAACAACGGCTTGAACGAAGAAATCGGGTCATCTTTCGTTTCCAACAGTGAAACATAAAGTCAAACCATTTGTCTCATCCAAGTCGCTGTTGAAAAGAAATTCTCTAGCCTATTCCTGGTGATTGACACCGTCTCACAACTGCACGGTAGACTGGCTCAAATGTGGATTTCAGCTCAAGGAAGAGACATTGTGGGCACATGGATGACGTGTTTGTCGCAGATGGCGGGTGTGTTCAAAAACTAACTGGATCCTCGCAGGTACTAGATTCTCGGTGGCGAATAATGCCTGCAATCAGTTTCGATGGTAAACTTACCAAACTACTTCCTTTGTTTTCATTGCGGATCTACCACCTTTCGCGCAGGTCAGAACGATCACGGACAAATACAAGACTGCAAGAATCTGCTCCTTTTCCGAATCGACATCAATAGTTTGTTACCTCCAATATAACTGATTCGCCATTAACCTTCACATCGAACGGTGGCAACCAATCTGAAACATCAACCTTAGGGCCCTTCAGGAAGCTTTCCCGTTACACCCAGCGATTGTCAGAACCAAAGGCTTTGGTTGAGAACCCTAATCGTTCTTCTGCCTAGCCGCTGGACTCCCTAGCAGTACTCGTCCATTATTCCCCATGAGTTACACGCCTACAAATGATTCCATACTGCATCGGTCGTCGCGCAGGATAATCAGGACCGCGCTGCCCATTGCATCGAGCGGAGTGGGTAGTTATAAGTGTGCTACTGCTCAGAACTCAGAATTCCCTCTTTTATTCAACCTGTTGCTTCTGTCTCCAACCCAATCTGTTTGCCCCTTCTGCCTACCCATAGTATCTCCATTGATAACACGCCCGATACTGGCAACGGTTCATTGTCAAACAGTTTAGTAGCTGGTTTTCAGTCTGTCAGATCACATTTTCTCAAGCCTCGTCAGCCTCTGAATCTGGGTTCCTTCAAAGTGCGCACTTTAATGCAGGCTGACCAACAGGCGTGTTTGGCTCAGACAGTGGACTCACTTTCGATTGATGTCTGCTGCGTGAGTGAAACACGAATTCAGGATTCGAGTAGAGTAATTTAAATAACTGCGCCGAACGTCTCGTCAAGATATTTTCTTCGCACTTCAGGAGACGAAGCAGCTCAAGCTGTGGGTCAACGTGGTGTAGGAATAGTCTTGAGTGAGAAGGCTGAAGCAGCCCTTTTAGATTGGATCCCAGTCAACAGTCGCTTGTGTGCCATGAGACTGCAGGGATCAGTCGGCGTCCGAAAGAGTAGTAGTGTTAAGCGCAGTTTATTTGTTATCTCGGCATACACTCCAACAGACTGCAGCACTGATATGGAGAAAGACGAATTTTACGATAACCTCGTCACTCTTGTTCGGAAGAGCAAACGCTACGACACTGTAGTGGTAGCAGGTGACTTTAATGCACAAGTTGGCAAACTGAGTGCATCGGAGTCTTGTTTAGGTGGGCGATGCGCCTTGCGTGCACAGCGAACAGACAACGGAGAAAGACTTCTCCAACTCTGTGCAGATAATCATTTATTCCTATCTAGTACGAATTTCCGACACAGTTCGCGTCGCACTGCGACATGGCGTTCTAACTCGACAGGTTCACTGAGTCAGATTGACCATATCGCAGTTAGCTACCGTTGGCGCGGTTCTGTCCAGAACTGTAGATCATACTGGACCACGTACGTCGAATCGGACCACGCGTTAGTTTTAATGCGATTTTTGCTGCAGCTGAATGACCATCGACGCAGGCCACAAACCCGATTGGCTGTCGAACGTTTGTCTGATTCGGCTGTTCGCAACAGCTACGAACAGAAACTATCCGAGGAACTAAGAACTGCGACCGGTAGCAATGTAGACGATCAGTGGGATCAAATTAAGCAGGCAATGCATTTGGCAGCGAATTTCGCCTGCGGTCCCAGACCTAGTGTTCATCAAAAACACTGAATCTCGCAAGTGTAGCTAAGTTTAATGGAGCAAAAGTGCGAACTGCCTAACTGCAAGGAAATGAATAAGATGCGTCGGCAGTTGCAGCGTCAGTTGACCACAAGCCTCAGGAATGACCGCAAAAGCTGGTGGGTCAAGTTAGCCGAAGACATGGAAGTGGCGTCCGCTTCAGGTAACAGTCAAAGACTGTTTAAGCTTATACGCGACAGCGGTGGGCAGCGAACTTCGGTTAGTGAAGTCGTGTGCGATAAGAATGGGGAGCTCATCCATGGTAGACAGGAAAGACTGGACCGTTGGGCAAAACATTTCAAGGATCAGTTTAACTGGCCACACGCTATCGTATCTAGTCCGACGCCTGGAGCTGTGAATCCTTGAAAGGTGTCACTTGATCCCCCAACACAAATGGAAGTGGAGTTGAATATTCGGCTTCGGAAGAGGGGAAAAGCTGCCGGTCCCGATGAACTTCCCCCAGTTCTTTTCAAATTGGGTGGAGAGGTGCTGATGAAATCACTTACCTACTTGCTTCGTGATATTTGGAACGAGGAGCGTATCCTGCTATCGTGGGGTGAGTCACTGATTATACCCATCTTCAAGAAGGGTACACGGAGTGACTGTAGCAATCATCGTGGGATTAGTTTAATTCCGATAGTTACTAAGGTGTTAGCTTCGATAATGCTGCGCCGTTTGGCACCGATTCGCGAGAGTAACATCCGCGAACAGCAGGCCGGATTTCGGCCAGGTCGAGGTTGAATCGACCAAATATTCACTCTTCGACAGATACTCGAAACGCGCCACACGCACCGGCGCCCTATGATCGTAGTCTTCCTCGACTTGAAAGGTGCTTTCGACTCCGTGGATCGACCAGCACTATTCAGTGCTCTCCACCGGAAGGGTATGCCAACGAAGTTTGTGAACCTGTTGCGAGCACTGTACTTGCATACCTATGGTCGCGTGAGGATATACGGTGAACTGTCACGTTCATTCGAAACGACTAGTGGCGTCCGACAAGGGTGTCCCATCTCTCCATTCTAGTTCAACTTCGTCATGGACGAGGTGATGGAAGATGCTATAGGAGGTCTCCAGGATGTACGAGTCGAACTGGGAAATGGAGGAAAGCTACGTGACCTAGATTACGCAGATGACATTGTGTGCCTGTTTGAGTCTGCGGACCATGCACAACGGGCACTAGATAGACTGTCGAGATCGGTTGCTCGGTTTGGCATGTGCTTTGCGCCTTCAAAGTGCAAAGTGCTGTTACATGACTGGACGACAGCAGCGCCGAACTTCATAATGGATGGAGAGGAAATAACAATGGTGGACCGTTTCACCTACCTTGGTAGCTCCGTGTCCAACGATGGTAGCTCGGGAGGGGAGGTAATTATGCGTATATCCAAGGCTCGTGCAGCGCTGGATTGAAGCATTTATGGTGTCGGCCTGATATTTCACTGAAGTTGAAAGGTCGTGTGTACTGTGCTGCAGTGTGTTCGGTTCTGTTGCATGGTTGCGAGACGTGGAGCATGCGTGTGGGCGATGTTCGTCGGTTGGAGGTTTTCGACAACCGATGTTTACGTAGTATGGCTAGGATTGGATGGATTGACCGGATGAGTAATATTGAGGTTAGGAATCTGGTATTGGGTGCCACTTCTGAGAATAGCTTGCTTCAGCGTATGAAACTTAGTAGACTACGCTGGTTGGGTCACGTGCTGCGTATGACGAACACTCGTCTACCATATCGTGCCCTATTTTATGTTCCTCCCAAGGAATGGTAGAGCCCATGTGGAGGTCAGCAGATGACGTGGCAACGTGGGATGAGAAAATGTACAGCGGTTAGGTAAAGTAGGTGTCTCACGCCTTCGTGGTTGGGGTCCGAAAGACTCTTCGACTTGCTGGCTGGAGACACTGAAGGATATGGCAGTGAACCGTGAACAGTGACGATCGTGCTGTTATTTTCTATCGAATCAGAATGATTGAAAACACGTGCATTTGTACAGTTAGACTGTGTTCCGTGTGTTGGTTGCAGCAGTATCTTATCTTTTCCCGCCTGTGTAGGTCCACTCCCTGTTCCCGTTGGATATTCACTCTTTTCATATAAACGTGTAACTCTGGGGAACGGCAGCGGTCAGTGAGGCTTGCCTTGCTGTTTAACGCTGAACGATGATGATGATGATGATTGACACTAAAAGGTAACCAAATGGATGGATGACATGTTGCAAAAGGAATGCGGAGGAAGTGATGCCCGACTTTGTTGTCTTTCCCGGTTGGCCAGTTTAAGCTTCAGGGTCACAGCTTCCGGTTTTCTATCACATAAACCATGACACTGCGAAGTCGTGCGTAGCCCACAATGCACTTGAAAAGTTGCCAACTACTGGTCGATCGAACTAACTTTTCCGGGTTGAACCGCAAAATTGATTCGGCTCAAGAATTTCTTCAGCAGTCCTCTCCTGCTGCACTTCTGACCAAATTTCAAGACCCCTCATCAGGTACCAACTGCCTTTGATTGCCCAAATATATTTTTCGTTCCCCTTCCGTCCCCAAAGCAGGTCCCCTTGCTTTTGTCCACCATTCCGTTGCCATCTGCCGGACAACAGGTCCTGACTTTTGCTGTCGCGAATTTCGACTCCGATTTCTCTTTTTCAATCACCATCGCGTTGTTAATCGTTCCCCAAGCACTGAACTTTTATTTGTTACAAAATCCAATCGTCATGTTACTGCCTTGTAAGTTTTTGATATTCCCAACGGTAAGTGTACGGTGCACTCTTTTGACACCTCAATCACGGGTTACAAAGCCGAACAATTCGCCATTATCAACAATTTACCTCAACTAACCGATGTCCTCATACATACGCAATCGATCTGGCGGTTGTGCTCATACACCCCACCACATCCTTACTTCCGTCTCCTTTCTCTACTCAAATATTTCTATTCCTTTCAGTCCTAGCCAGTAGAACCATTGTGTAACTACGTTTGCCATTAACTTCACCCGTGATAAATCCCCACCCACTTTAGGACACATTTTGATGCTACGATTCGGTAAATTAGGACGGTTTTCGCGACCTCTTAGATCCCTATTTCTGGAGTAATTGTTGTCCTCTTTCGTTTATCAGTTATATATAGCTAAGGAACGCTTCGTTCGCTGTAAAAACGAACGCTTACTTCCGTCAACCAGCGATAACCGAACTTTTTGGCCCTCCACTGAAGCAGTCTTTTGCAATTTCTGTCCTTTCATTTCCTCTCTCCTCGTTCTGTAGCTTATCTGGCGATCTTCTCTGCAAACCAAACCAGAAAGCTAAATTTCTTCGCCTCCATTTCTACTTTACCTAATAACCTCATACCCCAGATTTTATCCTCTCCCGCTCCTTATTTCTCTTCACCTCATATTAAAAATAGAAAAACCCACCATGCGTTGCATCCTAGGGACGTCTGCAAAACACCCAGTCTTAGTAATATACAGCCAATCGTCCTAAGAATGTGCTCCTCGCGATGTAATTTACCCTGCACCAAGAGGCGGTATATTTTTACCCGAACAACTGTCTGCCAATTCTCCTCATTATTGACATTCCGAAAGCGTTTACAGCTTTTAAATCTGACCAGCGGCGTTCGGTTCTCGAACCAGCTAGCGCCACTGCCGCTAGGATCACTACCACGCCCAAACCTGCTTATGCTTTATTTGGTTATCCAACCCAAGTCCCAGTGTTTATGTTTCAGTTCTTTCACACCAAAAGATGAATTTCGCAAATCAAGTGAACGGCCATTCCCGTTAACCTACACACACACACTAGCAGAACATGTGCCAATTTCTCGCTACACCCATTGAAATTTATGGTTTGGAATTGAGGTGATGTCACTTTCCCCAGGCTTAATCTCTAGTGTTCATTTTTACAGGAACATAAACCCCCTTGTCAGAACAAGCCATCTTCAATATTCGAAATATTTCTTTCAACTCTCTCGTATTTTCATTATCTTCAAATATTAAAACACTGACTTCAACATACCCCAGTTGTCAAGTTACCACTGGTGATGGTTTCAACATCCACAACAAACCGGCTTTCACATAATCATCAACATCATCATCGTTCAGCGTTAAACAGCAAGGCAAGCCTCAATGACCGCCGCCAGTACCTGACGGTCATGTTTCTATGAAAAGTGAATATTCAAAGGGAACAGGTGGTAGACATACGCAGGAGAGGAAGCCAACACACGGAACAGTTTAACTGTGCAAGCGCACTCTTCTAATCATTCTGGTTCGGTAGAGAATGACAACACTATCGGCACTGTTCACGGTTCACGGCCATATCCTTTAGCGTCTCCAGCCAACTAGCTGACGAGTCTTTCGGACCCCAACCACGAAGAGGTGAGACACCAACTTTACCTGAATTCCATGTGAATTTTTCCCATTCCATGCTGCCACGTCATCCGTTGACCTCCACATGACCTCTTCCATTCCCTGGGATGAACCGAAAATGGGGCACGGTATGGTAGACGTGTGTTCGCCATACGCAACACGTGACCCAACCGACGTAGACTACTAAGTTTCATACGCTGAAATAGGGTATTCTCGGAGCCAGCATTTAGTATTAGATTTCTGACCTCCACATTACTCACCCGGTCATTCCATCCAATCCTAGCCATACTACGTAGACAGCGATGGTCCAAAATCTCCATCCAATGAACATCTTCCACACGCATACTCCATGTCTCGCAACCATACAACAGAACTGAGCGTACTGCGATACAGTACGTACGACCTTGCAACTTCAGGCAAATATCAGGTCGATGCCACAAGTGCTTCAATCCAGCACAAGCTGTTCGAGCCTTAGATACAGACGTATTTACATCCACTGTCGAGCTACTATCCTTGGACACGCAGCTACCAAGGTAAGCGAGACGGTCCACAATCGTTAGTTCCTCTCTATCCACTGTCGAGTTCGGCACTATTGTCGTCCAGTCATGTAACAGTAACTAGCACTTTGAAGGCGCAAAGCACATGCCAAACCGAGCGACCGATCTCGAGAGTCTGTCTAGTGCCCGTTGTGCATGGTCCGCAGACTCAAACAGGCACACAATGTCATCTGCGTAACCTAGGTCACGTAGCTTTCCTCCATTTCCCAGTTCGACTCGTACATCCCGGAGACCTCCTAAAGCATCTTCCATCACCTCGCCTATGACGAAGTTGAACAGGAATGGAGAGATGGGACACCCTTGTCGAATGCCACTAGTCGTTTCGAATGAACGTGACAGTTCACCATATATCCTCACGCGACCATAGGTATGCGAGTACAGTGCTCGCAACAGGTTCACAAACTTCGTTGGCATACCCTTCCGGTGGAGAGCACTGAATAGTGTTGTCCGATCCACGCAGTCCAACGCGCCTTTCACGTCTGGAAGGACTACGATCGCAGAGCGGCGGTGGGTGTGGCGCGTTTCGAGCATCTGCGGGAGGGTGAATATCTGGTCGATTCAACCTCGACCTGGACGAAATCCGGCCCTTTGTTTGCGAATCAGTGTGAAATGGCGCAGCATTATCGAAGCTAACACTTCAGCAACTACCGGAACTAAACTAATCCCACGATCATTGCTGCAGTCACTCCGTGTGCCCTTCTTAAAGATGAGTGCAATGAATGGCTCGTCCCACGATAACTGAATACGTTCTTCGTTCCAGATATCATGAAGCAAAGAGGTAAGTGATTTCATCAGAGCTTCTCCACCCAGTTTCAAAAGAACTGGGGAAGTTCGTTGGGACCGGCTGCTTTTCCCTTCTGCAGAAGTCCAATATTCGACTGCACTTCCATTTCCGCCGGGTGTCGACGGACACCTCCGAGAGATTCGCAGCTCCAGACGGCGGACTAAATACTTTAGCGTGTGGCCCGCTAAACTGATCCTTGAAGTGCTCTGCCATACGATACAGCCTTTGCTGTCTACCATGGATGAGCTCTCCACTCCTGTCGCACACGACTTCACTAACCGAAGTTCGTCGCCCACCGCTGTCGCGCATAAGCTTAAATAGTCTTTGACTGTTACCTGAAGCGGCCGCTCCCTCCATCTCTTTCACACTCATTGGACACTTCGATCACGTGACGTGAAGCAGACTTTCGCTATAACCAACAACCACTGTCAACTAACTGGCCTCCTTACACGTAGCTTCAGTCGTCTTGGCAACCGCACATACAACTGACTTAGTTCTTACATCTATTCCCTCATCACTCTCTAACAGCATTTCCCTGTCAAATTTGGGCTCATTTTCCGCCCCTCCCCAATAACCCACTCTAGACACAACTGCCGGAGCTGCAAATCTGTTGTTTGGGAGGAGACTTTTTGGCCTGTTATTCACGGAAAAACTGTGGCTTTGTATCCGACGTTTCTCTGCCTGTTTCTAATTTCATAATACTCTTCTTTCAGCGTGAACGTTACCAAACCTTGAAATTAAGACATTACTACACTCATTGTTCTAAAAATGTGCTCCACAGTTAGCCCTTGTAATACGCCGCCTCTATCTTTCCTCTCAACTAAACTTCATTGTCCTGTTCATGGAAGAGCATGAACATTTTTCTACTCAAAAACGCGCAGACTCTTCTGGCTATTCACCCTTACTTCGACAGTTTCTTACGACCAATTGCGTCCCTTCCGGTGACGAGAAAGTTTTCTGAGTGGCCACCAATGTAGATTTTGCTTGCGTCGCTCTACGGAAGATCTACTGGTTGCCATTTCACACTACTGGGCGGATGCACTTGACAACAATGGAGAAACGCATTTGGTCTATCCCGTCTTCTTCTTATCAATGATCTGGTATAAACTTTAAGACCTCATCGTTTTATCGATGACATCAACCAACTGTCCTCGCTGCTACTCTACCCCGTGAATCACTCACTTATGATCCCAGACGAATCTTTTCTAAGGGCTTTACTGACTAGAGCCACTTCAATCCTTCCACGACTACCTTCTTTTACATTTCATTCACACATCTCCCTTATTCTCCACAGCCAAATGTTGACCCGATTTCTCTCTATTTCACTGAGCCACTTTCATTACTGGAATTCTCAATAAATCCTTGTTGCTGGTCCGTCTTTCAGTCAAGACATGCCTTTCGTGCGAGCACGAAGTTGGTTTTTTATGCCGCACCAGAGAACATATTTGCATTTACTCACTTTCATGCCAACTGGAATCCGCTCGACACCTGAATACTGCAACTACGTTCGGCTTGGAGTTTCATTTACTGCTGTTTTTCTTCATGATCGGGTTTAACGAAAAGCTGTTCGGCTGATCAGCGATCTTTTCATGATTTGAAATCTGAAGTCATTTGCCCTTCACCGAGCAGCTATCTCACTACCTCATCTCCAACGCTAGTATTTTGTTTCCTCGTATTCATAAATTGCTTCGCCAGTTCCCTTTCCCGTGACTTTCGTTCTTCTCGCATTCAGAAGGCTAGCCACAATTATCAAGTCGATACCCCGCGATATTATCTACATTAGTTCGAGCATCCTTTGTTTTTAGTGGCATGTGGCAAGGACGAACGAATCGGAAGGGGCTTGGTCCAAAGACCCCAGAGCCACCTACAGAGGTGGAACCGGCAACCTGGACCATGAGTCACAAAGACTACAAAGCAGCACAGCACCTTTTTCCGGTTTTCCCAACAATCTATAATGTTTTCAAAACCAGAATCAACAGCCTGAATCTTGCTTGAATGTCCCTCACAAGCATCTTCACAACTAAATCTTTTGTGGAGTCAACCTCTCTTTTGCAAGCCACTTTGTGGAGTAAAAAGAACTACTAAAGGACTGTTAATATGGATTCCGACCCCATCGTTCAGCTAGTGATCCAGTAGCCCTGGTCGGCTTTACTCAACAACTACGGAGAATCACATCTGATCTTGCTCGATGTCTGCAAGACTTTCGGTCGAGGTTTTGGATTTTGCTCGCATTTAGTGCTATTGTTCCACGATCAAACTGTACCGGAAGACACTACACCACCAAATGGAAGAAACTGTGGTTCTGAAACTAAGAGTGGCATAGGTCTACATAGGGTCGCAATGGGCCAGGCATGTTAACGAACCGGGCGACAACATATCATCTACCACCAAGGTACTAAATGTTTCTTCCGATTTTTCAAACAGCAGTTGGTAGTGAGTCACAGTAAGCATACCTAAATAACTCAAAAAGAAAACCACAAGTGAGAAACTTTTTAGAGCAGATCAGATTGTAGGAGGTAAACTCTAAAGTCAAGAGACAACATAGGTGTGAGAAACAGTCGCATGGCAGTTATAATGATAATTAGAGTACACTACTTACGTAGTGTCTAACCGCAATCCAGTGGGAACATACCGATTGTGCACCCACTTCCTGACAGACTTTTTATAATGACTACAGTCGTTGTGCCTAGGACAGGCAGCGGCCACCGCAGTGCAATTCAGATCTAAGCACGGGTCCAGTGGGGATCGCCAACAAGTCTGGCCAAAGTGGCCGAGCTTGTCTCACAAGCGATACAAGATGGTGCAAGCCCCCCCCCCAAAAAAAGAAAAAAACGTTTACGATGCTGCGAACGGATCATCTGACACTACACAATTGGGGCTGGTATATGTACCAGCCCGAATTGTAACCACAATCCCCACGCACGCCCGGGGAAGTAGCTGGGTATAGCTATGTCACCGACAGTCGGCGAAGAAGGCCGCCGGACACCACGCGCAAATTGAAGTTGGTTGCCTATATCTAGGCCCACTCGCGAAATCCACCCGCCTCAAATGACTGCTCCAATTCCACGGATGCAGCGCATGAAGGTCAACGCCGTGGTCACCGAAATGCGTTACACTGCGGCATGGAAGCTGTCCAGGAGATGACCATTTCCGAACTGGAAAAGTAACTAAGCAGAAGAGAAGCATAACCACGTTTGCTGGCGAAATCAAACTATTAGGAAAAACAAGCGGTGAGGTTAGCCAGAGGGATATCGATAAAGTGTGCCAGCCGTCAGTCAGCTGAGACTTACCTTTGAACTTGAACAGATGTCAGCGGCTCATGGAGGGATAAGTAGGTTCCCCAAATGGGTCCACCTGGGCCTCATGTAGCAATGAAACAAACTCAATAAGCAAGAGACCGCAGGACAGTCGTGAGTGCGGACTTCAATTCTATTCTGCAATGTCAGATGGCAGCCAAGAAAGCATGATGTGCTCTACGCCAACTTAAGAGGACCGTGTTAATTAGGAGGCCTAATATTCTTCTGCCGCTCTTCAAGGCATTTGTCCGACCGCACTTGGAATACTGTCCAAGCATGGAGACCATATTTGGTAAGAGATAGTGAAATGATGGAATAGGTTCAATGATTTTACACGGTGGTTTGGGCATTTGAGGCACATGCCATATGAGCAGAGGATGAGGGCGCCCAGTTTGTACGCCCTGAGAAGACGTAGGGAAAGGGTTGACTTAATACAGGCCCTCAAAAACGTTGGGAATCTGGCTGAGATTCGACGTCACTGTGGAGCCCTATTCCAGATAGAGAGGAGCGACACAATTAAAAGTAACGGGAAAAAGATCGTGCAAAAACGTAGCCACCGGGTTGAGGAGCAAATCGTTTGCCACATGAGTGTTGAGTGACTGGAACAAGTTGCCGAATAAAGTGGTAGATTTGGGGACGGTGTGCGAATTCAAAGGGAGACTACACGATTCATAGCTATCTGTGTTTGCAGAGGACAGTGGGGGACTGAAGAGAGTTTTCCACCCTCTCTTTGTGGAAGTATCGTCAGATCCAAGGAGCTCTCGGTGCAGGAACCTGGATGAACAGGCATTTCGCCGTGTCGTTCCGTAATCTAACTGGAAGTGAACTGGACCTAGAACGCATGACGAGAATAAAGACAACAAACCAGGAGACGGAAAATATGGAGGAATATTATCGCGGAATACGTGGTTTACTGAGCAGTATACTGAACTGAAGCACGTAGTATAAAACGGGAAAAATTTAGAAGCGCTGTCCGCTGGTAAGAAAGGTGGCGACTGAGAAGGGAAAGAGCCTGTTTAATTGTGTGACTAATCCTTGAGGCTTGTTTCGTTCACTTTTGACTTCGTGAATCTCAGCTATATCCAGTGATATAGCAAAGGTCGGAAAACCAAAACCGGGATGAATTCAGGCAATGCTTGGTAAGATCCTGTGGAGAACAGTTGCCAGGAGCATCAGTCTGCCGCCAATTTTTGCAGAGCAGAATAGAAGTGCATGAAAAAATGACGGTCATCAGCTATTTTGGAATGTCGAGGTGCATTTTGAACGTCAATGAATATTAATGCCAATAAAAATACTCCCGTTGTATATAGCTTTCGGTAAATAACTTTGGGAAGGAGCAAGCTCTCGCTCCTGCAAGCACAAAGGGGGTCCGTGCACAGAAAACAACTATTTTGTCCGTTGAAAATCTGTGCAACATTTGTATTTCTCATGATGGGGATCCGGTATGTTGCACAGAATTTCCCACCCACTCGGAAAGTATTTGTCTTCAACCAGGGATTCTGGCTTTCTGCCCTGGAGCGAAGATCTTTTTAGTCATGCCTCCAATGAAATCACGGTTACAGAGATGGAATAGTGAAGGAGGTCGGAACAAACTGAAAAATCATTGCGCACCTGAATAACGGAAGTATTCCAGTAGAAGGCTGCCTGTGCACGTCTGTCACCGGTTCAACCCAGCCGCCCTTTGCCTAACGCCATTCTTAGGCCTAAAGAATTAGCGCACAATAATAGATAACTTCATTCCAATATTTGTGTTTCCCGTGCACATACAAACGAGATGATAGGGCATTGATCTTGACTGCAATGCTTGCAAATTCATGGTTACGCATGGCATAATGAAGCAAGTAGGAAGGCGAGATACATTGGCATAGGGATATGCGTTTACCGACAAAATTTTCTTCTGCATTTTGCGACGGATGACGACGTGCAGAAAAAAATTAACATTCACCTACCTAGAGTAAAGTTTTCTGATGCCGCTAAACGGAATCCAAATCCACGCTCTTCGGACCTGCAGCCGAATCCTGTAACAAAATTATGTATCCCGTTTGTGACTGATGTGTATTACCGAAACTGATGTTCTCTGGACATTTCTTTTTGTGCCTTGCAGCCATGCGACGGTAGACCTTTTTACGGCTGACGCAGTACCATTTTTCAAGTGTTCATGCAGCAGAGCAGCTTCCACAATATTTTCTGAAGTTTAAGTAAATATAATGACGTTTTACAAACGATCATCTTTTCCACTTTTGTTTTTGTTTGAACGCCACTTTATTGTGTGCTCCAGAATATTTTTCCGCCCAAAATTCGTAGGCAGCTTTAAAGTGATCCAAGCACCTGGCTATAATCGCGCCACCCAAGTAGTCACCGTTAGAATTTGTAGATATGGCCATGTGATGCTAGCATTTTGGGTTCCCAGTACCATTATAGACTTTGCGATACAGTGCTGCCGACGTACATATCACCATCCATGACCGCGTACTAAAATAGTTTGGTAGGCTAGTTTGTCAGGGCATCTAATAAAGTTTTGGTTTGGCTTGTTTTCATGCACAAATACAAAGCAAACGGGTAAAACAAATCCAGTTGTCTGTGGGCTTTCCTACATCAGAGCGGTCTAGCAAATATATGAATCTTGATTGCTTGGTATGATTGCAGCACGATCAGTCCCACAAATCGATGAGCAAGACGGTTAAAAATAATGATTAATTTACTTTTTTATCCAGCCGCGCGTAGCCACGTTAGATCATGTGAAAACCGGGATCCACGGTGAAACAGATTCTTTTTGAAAGAAGCTCTCGGAAAATAAACTTCTCATATTTGTTTCTAACATAGTGCAGAATCTACTTGGTACTTGGAAACGTTCACTGTGAAATTTATTGACGCGAAACCGGGGGCGGCAAACGGCAACTATGATCAAATTTGCTACTTAAATTATGGTCAAATGCTTTTTTTTTACTTAATTGAACAGCACCCTGATTGCAAAATCATTAATTACAACTTCATGCCAAATGTATGCTTCTAATGTGGACATTTTTTTTGCCTAGGTTAGCCACGACGAAATCAATACAAGTAATTGAAGCCAGATGAAAATCCGCCAAATTTGGCTTTCAGTCAAATAGTGAAACCGCACTGCCCACAGTTAAAGGTAGTTTGGTATTTTTGGCAGCCCTTAACGACCATTCAAACATAGGAACAGATGACAAACATAAATATAACAAATCCTTATTCACGATTTTTTGAACGACTACATCTAAAAATGAAATTCGGTAAGTGCTTCACACAATTAATTGGGAAATGGATTTGTTGCATCCGCATGGTTATTGAATGAGCTGTTTTTCATGGTCGTGTCTGTGATGTGATCTGGATGTGTTGTGCTAAAAATCCTGTCAGTGCTTAGGTTGTGGTTCCATACGACTGAATTCTAGAATTAAGTTTACATCGCAAAAGCAGTTGCTTTCGTCTGCCTGAAGCAGCTAAAGTAATTTAAATAAATCAGAGGCGCACGAAAAGTATGACACGGATTGCGAGAACATACTGGAAAACATGGGGCTTAAAAAACTATTCAGCTTTCTACAAAGCAAGTGCGTTGAAACCATGTTAGGTAATCTGAAATTATAAAACTGGTGTGAACAATCATTCTTGCATTCTCATTTCTTTAGTATTCTGTACATGATTTCAGCCATTTTATTACTTCAGTAACATGGATGCACTTACTGGATTCTAAGAATACAGATTTGTCTACTGTAAATGAGCATTTTTCGGGACAAATGATAGGATGCTTGATGAAGTCCTGATTAAAAACATTGTATAGCTCCGCAGGGTTCTTGAAGCACGGATATACAATCCTCCGTTAAGAAGCCTCCCCATTTCAATGAAGCTAAAGGAACTGCTTCATACTAGATGCCTTCAGCGTCGAGTGATCTCAGTCAGCTGTCGGCCATCGCATATCACGCCAAACTGATGCGTATATTCTCGGTCCTAGTGACATCTCAATCTTTAAATGTGTTTAGCTAAGTCCCCCTGCAGGCGAGCTGGAATCGGTTATCTGGATGTGAAAACAGCGCATCAATAATCCTGTCCATCACGTACAACCTAGAGTCAAAGGGGCTTGGGGAAGTATGTGACCTGCTTCTGTGGAAGCAGCGTCCTGCAGACAAAACTGGTGACAGTTAAAATGTAATTTTACATCGAATATCCTATTACATATTTGGCACTGTCTGCTTCATAAGTGATGGGTTTTGTCTGTTGACCGGATAATCCTAGTACCAGTACCAATGTGGAGATTAGGAAATATGACATGCAGCTATTTTGTTCTTAAGTAAGTCTGTATCAGTCGCCCGCTAAAATGTGAACACTCCATATTCCAGTGCTGATTAAGAAAGACGTGGTTAAATTCACCCTTTTTTGTAACATTCCGGCAGGCAGTTGACTGAGATCGATGTTTCCTCATGGCCTCTTGGTGACATGCATGATTTCAGCTCAGCAGATGGTACCTGACTCAGAATCCGCAAAAATGGAATAAAGGCCAATGCACTACTGACCGCAAGAAACATGGAGCATTGAACCTTTCTCAAGAAGGTCATGTAGCTGATCACTGCTCTTGGCTATTTTTGTCTGTTGACTGCTAGCAGGCATAACCAAAAGTATACTAACCAACAAGTACTATCAACAAGTCGACGTTACCTACCGACTATATAATTTCAATGGTACTGTCCAGTCAGTGGTATATTTTGCCGCTCCGGATCAACTGCACCACAGATGTCAGTGAACTATGGTGGGGCATTTGGTGAAAAGTCGTGCAAAGCGCTGTCAAAATGGGTGTACACGTAGCATTTCAAGTCCGCGGCCGTGAAGCGCTTGATTAATGACGTCAGCGAAGGCTTGACCTGAGAAAGGGAATGGCTCATATGCCAGCGGACATGTGCATCTGAAAGTATGAGGGTAATAAACACTTGTCAGCGACCTTGTTTTTCATTTTTATGCATATAACAATTTTGTATCAACTGACCGACTGTCGGTGCCTTCTGACGAAAATTTATTTCCTGAAGCACCAAAAAACCTTCGGTAGAGTACTCATTTATGATGCATTTTCGCGAGGTGAAATCTCAACTATCCCTTCAGAACAAACACCTAACGTGATTGCTTAGTTATGGGGGCATTAAGAATGAACCTAATCATACTGCAATTGTGTTCAGTGCAGTAGAAAATATGGATAACCCGTAATCACCGAATTACGGTTCCCCACTATCGCACGACAAAATTCTTTCCCTCCACAATTACGATAATCTGACTACCACTCCCAGGTTAGGCAACACATATAGCCATCCTGGAATGCAACATTCAATATTTTGTTCGGGACACCTAGGGTTTTTCGGTTTACCAGCAAACAGAGTGAACCACTGCAGGAACCCCATACTTCTCACCGATCGGGATTCGGAATTAGTTCAACAATTCTTTGGAGCGCGTTAATTTTAAATACATTATTTATTGCCACTGGCGAGCTTGCAACCGTCGTGGTAAACCTTCTGCTAAGGGGACAGAAACGTAAGCGCCATCCTGTGAGATCCAAAGCTTATCATTACCGTGATATATGCATAAAAGCGGTATCGTATTTCGTTGGTTACTGATCCTGCTCACTCTATGCCTGCGTGAGCCAATTTATAGTAAGTGCCGGTACATATCAAATGCAGTCAATATTAAGTTAAATCACATGCTTATAAGTACTGTAAATCAAATCCATTTTACCCTGATCAAGTATAATCGTCAAGGATTCAAAACAACTTTTTGGTCAGTGTCCCCCACAACGTGAAAAATAAGGGATGTGCGGTTCAGCCACCAAATATTCAAATCTTTATTCGCTCGTCGATCTTCAAATTCGGTATAAAATCACCCTCCGATGCCGTTTGTTAGGTTCTTCGTTGGTCATCCAGTCCTGAAACAGAAATAGGTTTTTTTAACCTTGCAGTCGTATTATCTAGAAGACGGATGTAAACTGCAGTGCTGCGTAACTATCAAGTACTGCTTTTCAAATTCAGATTTGCCTGCAACGAAACAGAGTATCCTACCGCACCGTGGAATTGGAAAGAATTAGCTTCCTCTGCCTCAATAAACTCCAGTTAACATTAAACTTTCACTTCCAAAGCCACTAAAGCAGCCCAATTGTGGCCCTTATCTAAAGAGAAAGTAAACAGCGGTGGGAACAGAACGGTTTGGGAAAGGATGAAAAATCATCTGCAAATAACCATAACTATCTGCGACAGCATATTATTATTCAGATTATTTTCACAAAAGCTATACAGTGGTTCTGCCATTTCTCCGGAGAAATGCCACCGATGTTTAATAGTACTTCACGCCTGCAATCTTTGCGGAATTTTTCTAGATTCCAATTCCGCATAATCTTTTATGAAATAGTACTCCAGGTTCCGAAAATTGTTGCGGACCGTTGGAGAAACCCGATGCTTTTCACTCGATTGCAGTTTGTTTTTACAAAAACCCCCATTAAGTACACTCCTAATTAAACCCATCATAATAGGTATACTTTGGATATTGCGTAGCATGTAGTTAATCATTGCGTGAAATCTCCACCGCTTTTCCAAATGTTGGTCGCAAATGAAAAACAGTACACTCACTTACTTATCAAAACATATTGTTATGAGACCAGAAAGAACACACTGTAGCGCATTAACAATAAATAGATCCTTTAAAATAATTTCAAAATCAATCTTGCAATCACGCATGCCGTTTTTTTCTTATGCCGCTTAACTGGACTTCAAGGAACCGTAAAAACTTAACAACCAAGAATAATTGGACAACATAAAGTATTAATATTTACATTAGTGCTACGTATTCAGAAGTTTTTGGGTAATTATATGCAGGCAATTCTGTTTTTATTGTTTGAATAATTTGGACATTCGTATATTGCAAGACAGAAAGACGTAAATCATTCTAAGTTGTCTGCTAAAAAAATTCGATGAAAAGTCAGAAATTTAAGAAGACGTTTGCGGATTATAAATGCCACTTTCTAACGGGAATATTGCCGAAAATTACAGAAGGTTGTTTCTTACAATAAAGCCAAGAATTCAAATGCAATAATTATTTAATTCTCGATCCATAACAGCATATTCACCGCCACTACTATTCCGGCTAAGGCTGTCATAAAATATACAGGCTTTGGATTGCACAATCATGATTAGAATATGAAAAGGCAAAATTCTCCTGGTTAGTTTTCAGCATTCCATAACATGTATTGCACGTGACATGATACAGCCCAATGGCTAAGTAACCTCAATGGTTTTCAATCGGGGTGGGTATATAGTTCGATAGTCTTCATCGCATTCTGAAGACAACGCGATGCAATGTTTCAACCCTACCTACATTTTGGCATGCGTACGCAAAAAGAAACGGCTGCAGTAGGGGCACGCGCAATTATTCTCCCTGTTTCTATTATCTTTTTCTTCGGGTGACATGAAAGCCGACCTTTTTGCTATAGCTTAATTCTTCACTAATTCCAACCGAAACCAATATACACAATTGTTGCATTTCTCATGTGAAAAAGTCTATGTTCTTACAAAACAATAAAATATCTCCCGACGTAACTCAGGCAGACCGTTATTTTTTAACTAGAAACCATTCTGATGATGCAACCACGGCCTCCAGCATATAGCCGCAAATGTTTTATGCAAGAAGAACACTTATTGGCATACATTTCAACGAAAAATATCAAAGAGAATAAAGTCTATCGTTAGGCAATCAGCCGGGCATTTGCAACATTTATTAACGATTCGTCAAAAATTCATATCCCGCTGCCAACATCGCGATGACCTCAGATATATTCCTGACTTACTGTTTATATTTATGAAACGTAATCTTATATTTTCTTGTAGTTGCCGAAGGTAAGACTATAATAACCAGCCAAGAATATTCAAAATCAAATCTAGCGTAGGACGTGATGTCACTGTAACGACATATTCCCGTTATTCCGCAGTCATGAAGCTGAAGTCGGCTACTGATTGCAATCAGTAGTTTTCTGCGCATAGATAAATGTATTCGGCCCACTACAGTGGTCAGCATAGCAGCTGTCAAGCGCTCGCATTCGACCATAGCTCCAGATATGGCGCAAAACCTTCTTTCGTTCGATTCACGTCATTGGCACTTTTGATTCGGTGTGTTTACATCACTCTTGTGCGCAAATGTATTACGGAAAGGGAGTCAGCCGCGTACGCAATGAAAGTTCAGTTGCTCACTACAGGTATCAACTGTGCACTGAAATCTCATTGGTTGGCGAAGATTTAGTTGACCAATCAGATGTCTGCTGCGAAATATGTGCAGAAAGTTTGCGCTTACACGCATCTGGCACAGCCGTATGCACAGACTGTGCTAGCACGAAGGACGCCAGTACAGAATGTTGCACTTGAATATAGGAACCAGAGGGCTATTAACCGCAATGGTGCTAACGGATGGGGCTGACCGAATGCTGGCCCCGCAAACTAAAGGACACCTTTGGGGAATGAAAACAGGAGGTATAATCCGCCAACCTATCTGCACCGGCGCACCGATGCAGCCGAGCTTCCCGCCTGATTTGCGCCGGTCAAAGCGGTGGATAATATGGTGCCCCGCACTAATGTGGTAATGCAGGTGTGCCCGAGAATTTGGGGGAGAAATGCGACTGTGACTTGGGCAGGAGAAAATAAACATCAATTTCAGACGAGCAGAATTTGTGGCAGGCAACGCATGGAGTAAGGATTCTCATCCAAGCAGAACTGTGCGGCTTGGAAGAAAGAAAAACGGGCGTCGGTCTGGCTTAGCTGCCAGCTGCGGATTGAGAAACGATCAGCCATACGAGCAGGTTGGAAAAGGAAGTTACTAGAACACAGTGCAACCCAAAAATATAGGGGCGGTGGCTGATTATGCCAGCAATCCAGAGTTTTTAATTTTGGGTTTGTACAAATAGCTGGACAGAAAAATCTAGCATATGGATCGTCCAAAATATGAGAAAGTCAACTGAAACGTAGTTTGGTAAGACGGCCAGTGAAAAACTGCTGTAGACATAAATAATAAAGGGGCTAGAAAAGATAGATACTCTGGGGGCTGACTAAAATCATGGAGTAAAAATTATGGAGACCATGTCTTTCAAATGCAACAAACGGTCGGGACCAGCGGGTATGGCAAGTGGATTTGGTCACTAAGGGAATAAAAGAAACTGCGTAGGACTCTATGGTCACGGAAATAGTATGGGGTCCGAATTTTCTAAGGTGGAAAAAGAGATATCGATGAGGAGTGAGAAAAGAAGAATGTGAGATGTTGACCTAGCTTCCTCTTCAGGGAAACGTTGGGTTCATCAAAAACAGAGGTGATTCCTACGAACAGAGTCATTTGTTTTTGGAGAGTCGGTGATGAAAATCAAGAAGCGATGGTGATAGTGATTGTCCATATTCCGAGACGGTGGACAAGTAGGATTGCCATACCGTTTTGGCGACGGCGGTGGAATTACTTAGTGGAGCGGATAGGTGAAAGTTACAGGGGAGCAACCATATGCGCAGTTAGGACGATGGAGTTCATGGATATGAAGCCAGTTTATTGAGGAATAGGTATCGTTTTTGCAGGCAGAAGAAACGGTGAGAAGCATCCGATGTGAAATTGCGTGTAATTGGCATCGGCTAGTGTCGGAGCTCGGTTTTAGGCTGGGATCGGGAGAGGAGAGGTCGCTTGCTGTGTGACTTTTTTTCTTGTGGAAATGAAATAAAATGAAATCAAAATGGAATAAGTGCAATGGGAAAAACCTAAGAAGCAGAACACAGTAATATATTTGTGGAGAAGACAGAAAGTGCAAAGTGTCCAAATTGGACAGGGAGATATCGATGAGGAATGAAAAACAAAGAAATCAGGATGTCTTTGTAGTTTCGGTCTTTCATGTGATGATAGGGGTAAGAAAATTTGCCTCATTTTCTGCGATAAACGAAACGGTTACTTCAATGCGTTTTTCGGAAGCCCAGTCCGGTTTCATACACTCCATCCTCAGGTGAGTATGACTGGTAAATATTAAAAAGGAAATGCACAGTAACTACTGCACACAGTTCGAAATGTTGGGGGAATTTGTTCCATAATGACGAATATTTAACAATAAGGAATCCGGCTCTAACGAATGTCATTGGAAGTGACAGATTAATGATGGAACCCGCATTTCGGAGGAAGTACGGAAGTGGGTTTCTAACACGTGGTGCGGAGACGCAGCTGTCCTTTGTAATAACATTGTTAAACAATACCAGGTTTGCTATTATGCGTCGGAGCCACAAGGGATCTAATTTCACCAACTGACTGCGATCCATATAGTTTAGGTCCGCAGATTAGCCAATCAACTGCTTGGTAAGTTCAGGCTGGATGCTTTCATTTGGTATTTTGTTGTACTGCCTCACGTTAGAACACACTAGAGAGCAATACTTTAGAATGAGTCTGACATGGGTTCCTCCATCGTCAGAGTTTTGTGTAACAGCCCCACTAATTTATTTTCTTTCGCAGCCTGCGTGCGATCGTGTTTCGAGAAGTGCAAGGCGCATAAATAACTTGGGCCCAGATTGCGAACTTGACTGTTGACGGGGATGACTTGGTTTTCAAGCTTGAGTTCTTCTGGGAGTGAAACACATTTGACCCCGTGATGCTACTTTTTCCAGCAGGAAAATTTCATCATCCAGTTATTTTCCCAGGAACCGAGTGAAGCTAAATCTTGCGTTGTTACTCACGGTGGATTCTAAAGCTCAAAGTTGAAAGGTGTAAAGAAATCTCATGTTAGTTTTGAAGAGAATGCAGTTTTGATTAACATCAAAGATATAGTTAAAGTACAACAGGAAGAGCAATGAGCCCGGAGCAGTCCATGGACAACACTGCTGGACACTAACCCAGGTTCCGATATCAAACCATTCACTTGAACCACCTTGTTTCACAAAGAGAGGTAAGATGAAAACAATGACAGCGTTAGATCAGCAATATAGAAAGATGCCATATTATTTAGCCAACTGGGGTGGCCAGTTGGATGCTTTCGGTTGCCAACATCGGCACAAACATCTCCGCCAATTTAGCAAAGAGGAGAAGAGAACATGAGAAACGTGGAGTACGCTGGCTGAAATTGTTTAAAATCACGGCATATGATAAGAACATTGATCCATCTAGTTGTATGTCGGAATTACGGTCAGCCCACTTTGGAAACAGCTCAATGGATTAGCAGCTATGCCAGTGCTTTAAATCTACTGCACGTAGGAGAGGGGGTCAAAGAAAGTATTATCGGAAAGGTTTGACAAAGCGGAGTAACAAGAGGTGAACTTAGATCCCGAGAATCCCAGGGAGTGAGCGCGGCGAAGACTTAGCTATGAACTGGAATTCTAACCCGTTTTCCCTGGCTTCATCTAGTTCAATGTTAGCTTGTGTCAGATTCATTGACGGCAGCGCATTAGTTACTTCGTCAGGTGAGCTTTAAACTGGGCCAAGTTTGTGCAGGACTGCAAGAAACTAGGGAGTTTAGGGTAAGTATCTGTAGATAAATTGCTGTGGCCGATAGTCAAGTCATTGGATTTTAACGAGTATTATCTGCTGCGACACTATGTGCTTGCTTTACACCGCCCCTTGCAATCAGTTAATTTTCTAGTTTTTAGTCGACTATGGTGTCTTTTGTTAGGTATAACGTTTGTATAGCTTTATTCTATTCACAAATTTTTTTCAAATTTTTCTCCACACCGAGCTTGAACCCGATTTCCGCGCAACCATTCTGCTGATTTTCTACCCGAGATTTAATTGTGATACTGAAAGCTTCGACACGGCGCTCTATTAATCCCCATTATAAATTATGCCGTCAGCACTATCGATTCGTCTATCTCTTTTTGCGAATAACTTCTAGATGGGGACCGTCTACTCATTTTCTCTTCTACCCGGCCCTTCACTTATGGACACTGTCCTGCCGCGCGAAATCAACGAGCCAGATTGACTGCTCGATAGGTTTGCCATTTCGTCGCATTTCTGCAGTTTCCGACCATCCTTCGTAACGGCCGTCGGAATTAGCCTGGCTTATAATCTCCATTGATTATATTTTGCTTAAAAACGTTTTTGACCTAGAGCTCTTCTTTTCCACATAAATCACGGGAGTTTTTTCTAATGACTATATTTTGAATAACCTTTGACTGCTACTACAGCATTGTTGGTACAATCCCAATTTAGACAACGCCTCATTAAATTGATCAAAGACTCCTCGCCGTCTCCCCTTCTATGATTTGACATAACTTTTGGCATCCCTAGGTGCATCCTTCGTCACACAACTAAGCAGCTATGCACATAGTCGAAATGGCGATCTGTAGGCCTAAGCGTACCAAGATCATAGCTGTCAGGCGAACCGTATCCACACCTCACACCCCATCCGCCGGCAGCCAGCGTGCAGCGTTAGTGTCACAGATTAGTTCGTTGAGACTGATAATTAAGTTTGAAAAATAGAGCAAACTATTCACGAGGCAAAAGCAAAACTTCACTGATGTAACGGGTGATCACGAAGCTGCTTATTCTCTCCTACCTAACTACGGCGCCGAAAACCCACTACGCGACCACCTCGCTAGTGTCTGTCGGGTCATCGACTCAATATCCTCAGAAATTTAGCATCAGAACCTAAGATTGACCATTGTTGTGGTTTACGGTTTTCCTGACCGTATACCACTAGACTTTTAAAAATACTGTCCGCTCTGCTTGCACTATAACAGAAAACCCCTGCCACCGGCTTTAGGACCACGTAAACGAATGTTGGGCAGATCATGCCCAGCATTGTTTTAGCACTTTTGCTCTGCTTCTATGGAACAGCGTTTGAGGATTGAAGTTAAAATAGGTTCATCTACCTCTTTCAAGTCTCAAATTTCCCTAAACACAACTCCTATTCAAAATGCTGCCCTCAAACTGCTTGCAGGTGAGAATCCGAAAACGGTTCCACCAAAGAGAAAATCTCCCAAGCTGCCCGGCATGGCCGAGAGCTTGGTATCCAGACCGGTTCTTGCGGTCCCACCACAGCCACAGGCATGTGTTGACTTAGGTAGCTCATCACCATCTCTCTTGCTATGGGCCCCTGGAAAATGCCCGCATATAGACCTCTTGCCTACGACTTTCCCCGTAGGCCCTAGGAACCTCTCTTCTCCACGATAACCTAGGATGGCTAGCATCGATCACAAATCGCTCTGTCCCATCCGGACCCTTAAAACACTGGTTGCCGATGATAAGCCTGCATTTATATCCTCAACAAGCAGCACGCTACTCCCCGGTGGAACAACGCTGGTGTTATTAGCCTAACTACTAAGCTGCTGTGACCCCTCCTTACTCCATCCCTTTGTTAGCCCTATCACCCCGGCGCCTCAACTGTCTGGCTCTAACCACACCGACTCTCCGTGACTGCCCCTCGTCTCACAGGAACCGAAAGGTCATTGCCGAGAGAATTTCCGAACCGTGAGAAAACCACAGACTGGCACCGCAGATTTAAAAAACCGGACAAAACACCAGCTTTGCCCTGCTGGAGACCTTCGCTGTTGCATCAAATTGTCAGGATATTTGTCTATGGCCTCCATTAAGCATACGTTCACCGTCATATCGTTACTATCGCGAACCTTCACTAACCAGCGCTCCAGTCCAAACAAAAGGATTTTATCCCACCCCACTAATGCCTTCTTTTCGTCCTTACCTACCCAGCCAGAAAACTTCCAATTTCTTCCCCCTTCCTGGAAAACCACCATCACCTCTTACTAATGTATATGAACTATAACCTAAGTGTTATCAGTGACAGCGCGCTTTTACTAACTGGAGACCACACCTATGTTTTATAAACATTCATGTCCAAGGCAATAAATTCTATTATTTAGAATGTTTACGAAGATTCACTTTCCATCGGCTGCTGATGGTTCAGTTGAGCCACTTTACTTTGCGGTACGAACCACTTTCCGAATGGAAAAGGCTAAGAAGTGGTTAAGTCCAATGTTTTGGTCCCTGTGGATCCCGATAATTATTCTCAGCGTCATGGAACGCGGGTCAAGGAAGTCAATCATTATTGCTGCTCGACTTTATCAGATACGCTTGAAAACAAGCTTCGAATAAGACGCGTGCAAAGAAAAATCCGAAAGTAGCTCATGGGATGGTAGACGCCCCTGAATTACTGAGAATTTTGCTGTTTACTTAGCTATAACCCTATGATTTCAACGTTTAAAGATAAAGACTGTCTTTTTTGCAACCGGTTATTTTTAATCGCACCACGACATTTGGCTAGGACGCTCCTGCCAAACCCGAATCGAACGCTGCACATGTTTCCGCTTTATCCTCCCAAACTACTCTGAGAAAACCTTCCATTTTCCACCGCGAACCTGAAGCAAAGTCTCTGCTTGGCCTCCTTTTAATTAACCACGTGTAAGCTCCCATATTTAAAATCTTACCTACAATCTCTGGTGCGTTCTTTGGCCGGCTGCGCTACAGTTCTCTGTCATCATATTTTGCTGTTTTGTTTTCCGATATTTGGTCTGATTATGTTCCCCCTTAGACGCTACAATCACTTGAATTTACTTTTGTTCGAAAGTGGTATTGTTTCTCAACTTATATCAAAACATCATACCTCCACACCTCTACGATCTTCTAATCGATCTCAAAGAGGCGCTTTCGTCAGCTGGCAGGCAGCTCTTGAATGCACTATTCCAGCTAATATGTCCATTTCGACATCTGCATACAAGAATTGCGGCTGAACCCGGATATCGCTGAGACTTTTGGGTCGATGGACAGCTTCAGAATCCATTGGTAGGACAAATTTCAGGGGCAAGAAGACTGAAGGCGGTGTGGCAACAGATATAAACTCCTTCCGGTCTGGCAATTCCGAAGTTGTTTATGCACACTGGCTAAACGGAATTGACTGTCTCATGACAGCGTCACCCTAGGTTTTCCCGCCACACTAGTACTATAAAAACGAATTTATACATTGCCCCCTTTAGCTCAAAACCAGATATCGCATCTTTTTTCGAATATTTTCCGGTGTTCACTGTTTCTTTTCTTGAGGATAATCTGCATAATATTGGTAATTCTAATCATGCATCTACCTTAATAGTGGCTGTTTGATTTGACCGATCTCTGCGTCTCTCCCGCCAGATCCAGTTTTTACCAAACACCTCGATTTATTTTCCCTGAAACTGGTTGCTCGAATTTCAAGTAGCAAACACTGTTTGCTTCTGTTAAGGCCCAACATATACGCTAGGTCAACATTCCACTCAATCAGGCGAACAAATCAAACCCGAGTTCGCCTCCGTATCTTTTCACATAACAACCTTATTTTTCTTCAAAAATTACTTTCACTCGCATCTGCCTGTTTCCCTTTTGAACCCCTGTTCGATGACAATGTCGAACTTTTCACAGAGATAGCCAACGCAATCTTTGATATCTGCTGTCCCTTAGAAACACTATTTGCCTGAAGTGGCCGTATCTCCTCCCAGAAACTGAAATCTCCAAGGAGACGCAAAGGGCACTTCGACAACTCCCGTAATAACTCAGGCGTGTGGCATATTTCCAACCTAATGAAAACAGACAGCAAGCCCGTCGACACGACATTTGCCAGCCAACTCTTGAGTGATAACAATGATGGATTCGTATGGCAAGGCATTCGACTGCTGTGCGGGAAGAAGGAGAGACTTGCGAAAACTGCGGATGTGGACAGCATCAATCGTACTCACATCCTTCCTTCCAATAACACCTCAGTCATATTTGTTCAGGGTGATATTATGACAGCTACAAGTTATTCTGGAAAACAAGTGCTCGATGTTCTCCGCTCCACTGAAATTACCGCAGGCTTGATCCTGATAGCCTGTCTGCAGCTCTTTTAAAGCATGGGGATGTGACCATGGGGGATGCGTTCGCTCATCTGATTAACTCGTCATTGATCCCGTCTTCTATCCCTGACTGTTTGAGACCGGTCACTATTATTCCCATCCCTAAATCTAACATTCCTATTGCTTTGGCAAATCATTTTCGCCCCACTGCCTTAACATCTGGTCTTAAACTGACGCAGCGTGCCATACTTAAGCCTTTGCGATCCTCTTTTTATCCAACCGACAAACCATTTCAGTTTGCCAATGAATCTCACGGGTTCACTTTGGACGTTGTCGCTTCCCTCAATCACCACATTTGAAGGTTCATAAGCGCATCAGTGAAATCTGTGCGGGGCGCCTTCCCGGACCAGTCGTCGGCAGTTGACTAAGTCCCATGCTATCTCTACTCAGTAAGTTGGAAACATTTGGTTTTCCCAGACCTTTATTAGCAGGACTTTCGGATTACTGTACTAACCAAGCCCAGTGCACGAGAATAGACGGTAAAGTATCAAAACCACTGATAAACAACTCAGGAGTGCTACAGGGTGCTGTCCTTTCACCGTTTCTTTACTCTACTTACATCAGTGGCTTATCTACTAGCTCTCCTTGTCATATGTTTTAGTGCACTGATGGTGCTGACCTCTCTCAACCTGTTCCGAATAAAAATGAATTTCAAAATTTTTTCCGCAATCTATCTCTTGTTTACGATTTCTTTGCACGAGCTAATTTAAATCTCAATGCATCTAAGTGCTTCGGATGTCTGTTAATTCTCCCTCGGTCGGCCTACCCATCCAAAACGTCTTCAATAAACTCAACAACTCTTACCAGGGTTGATTTTATGAAATATCAAGGAGCTTCTAGCGATAAAAATCTGGAGTGCACTATTCGGTTCTATCTTTGTAAAGAGTCTCCGGCGGTTATCATTTTAAATCAAGAAGCACCACGTCCCAGTTTGCATACCAGTGTATTTTTACAATCCAGTTATATATCCAGGTTTACTTGAAATAATTCAAAGTTCTTCGCTGGGGACAATCAATTAGTGGTCGGATGTCCTTCGTAACACTAACTGAATTGTCGCTTATTCTATGTGATCCTGATTTACCAGCATGTGAGACATTTGCTCGCTAAATTTTTTCTGATCCCACGCGTCCCCAGCAATAAAATCTTTTAAATTGTTGCCCTCATATTTCTGCACACACCCGCTTTTCTTTGCACATTTTCCAGAATGAACGTCTATAGGAACACCACTATTCTATATTTAACGCAAATTTTAACAAACCAAGAAAAGGTTTTGGAGAAATTCCTGAGCAACCTGTCCTAATGCGCTATGGTTACCCCTGGATGGGTTCTTTTGTATTTTTCACGTGCGATGGGTATTTTTTAATTTCATTTCTTTATTTTTTCCGTTCTGGTTTTACCCTCATTTTTGACTGAAATGGGACCTTAGTGACTGCACGCAAAAGTCTATGCAGTTCAATACAATACCTAACGTATACCCAAAGACAAGACATGGTCCTGGTTTACTCGTCCAAAAGTATTTTTCCCCATTCCATAATATGTAGCTGTGTCTTCACATAAACCACTCTCACAGAAGATCACGCCTCTATATCATTATGCAAACCAAAACTTACCACAGATTCATACCTTAGAAAACTGATTTCTGCATCACCCTACATGTTTGTCTCAGTCAGACTCAAGTTTTCTTCACGGTTTTCACCGAATTCTATAGTCCCAATGTGGCAAACAAGTCACATCCCAAGCGCAAATTGTGTAGTTGGCTACTAAAAAAAGGGTGCAGGGCACAAGAATTGTGGATCAATTCAAGTACTACTAATCTAAGTAGAACCATTTTCATATCCATCCGAGATATTTAGGGACGGTCATATTCCATAACACATATGGATCAATTCTAAATGAGAACACGAACCCATCCGCGCGTGAATTGCACCTCAAAGTCCGCCATTTTTCAAAACCTCTTACATATGCAAACATTTGCACAAATTTATTGTTTTTACTTTTAAGGAATGCTCTCAACTCAAAACGATATAAACCCATACTTTACCACTAGCTACGCACAATTCACTGTTTTATTTTCATGGACGTTATATCTAGGGTGCGCAAGGAGAAACATGATTCCGTAAGCAATACCATGCTTTTAGTCCGGTGACATCTTCGCAATAACTGGTCATATAAAGCGGTGTTTATATTCGATGAAAGTAAAGGTCCTTTTCAGAGCAATGTAGTGAGTGATTGGGTGCAAATGTTTCTTGGACCTACTGCAGTGCAAGAGCCATATAACAAACCACTTCCTCTAACTGAACTAAGATCCCCACGGCAACACTGTCTACGCTGTCTATTCTTTGCTGCTGTGAGTTGTACAGTAGTGATCAGTGTCCATCGGGCTGTTTATCGTGAAAAGAAATGTTTGTGGCCAAAGTTATATAGAAAAATTTCCGACTTTTTGCAGTTTACCCTTTAAAGGTGTATTTTTTGCCACTGCATGAGGCTCAGACGCAATTACTTATTGAATAGCGGCTCCATGGGTTAAAAGAATTGCAATTAATTTGAAGTCAAAGTCTTAGAGCACTGATCTTCAGAGATAACAGTAGCGATGAGGCGCCTGCTCTTTTCTGTTGCTTACCTGATTTGAACTCTCACAACTGCCCTTCCTGTTTTCTAGGCCACCTCTTTTACTGGTTACATAAAATCGGATGTGCATAAACAGAACCATTATGGAGTATGATTGTCATGTGCTATGCTGCATGCAAGCAGGCTACGCTGTGGGCAAACAGGATTCGTTGCTCGCGGCTGGGTAGTTGATGTGAGAGAGTTATAATTCATAGTCCGCTACTAGGAGCCTCGACGTTTGGTGCTGGCGGAGGATGCCGCGAACTAACTTATGCAATTAAAGCACAGCCGTCTTCTTTTGGTGCACCTGGCAGGCGGCCCTAACATTCAATATGCACGCCCCGAATTTTTTCATCATGCTGATGAAGGGGATGGCCGAAAGTCCAAGGAGTTTTGCGTAATTTTGTTGCATATAGCGCATGCATTTCCTCATGATTTGGTCCGAGTGTTGTTTATCAAAGCCGTTAATTATTCCTTCTCTACCTGCGTTCCACTCTATCTCTTGTTTAAAGCACGCAGTACCTTCCTCCCATCCCCTTACACTTGTGAAAACATTATATTATTTATTATGGTGGGACAAGTAAGACTTCCAATGTACACAGTTTTGACTAACTTCCCTCGAACTTATTGCGTCGTGGTCAGCTAGATACCTTTTTGTGCTTCCCGTATGAATTCGTGATACGATTTCTCAAGTACAGCTTTAAGGGCCCGCGCAATCCAGCGCTCATCAGTGCCTGTTAGCAATATCGACGTTGGACGACGGCAGCAGGCCCATGACCAGCTTTCATGGATGCCAAAATCCTCTATTATTTGGAAAGGTGGAGTTATCCTGGGCATGGCCGAACAACGTTGTAGTTGTTTGCAGCCAACCGGTGTACATAATCAATTTAGTCAATGATGAAATGACCTCGCACATTATTCTTAATCGATCTGATTCCTTCTCCTATTCCACGAATTCCACATATATGTATGATCCTTGCGTTGATGGACTGGAACGTTACCGCGTGCCTCTAAATGAAATAAGATGCAAAATCTTCCATTGTGTTTCGGGAAGTTGATCAACAGCAGCTCCATTGTCACATTTTCTTAAAGCAAAACCATATTTTCTAGGTAAGCAGGCGATTTGTCGTTATACTACATTGAACAACATTTGGTAACCCATGGCATCAAATGCGCCTGGTGGTAGCGGTGGTTCAAAACGTTTGGCTGGGAGAAGGCAAAAGGAGTACAATGGCCGCATGAAAATCCTTCGCAAAATACCGGCAATCGTCGGCAACAGAGAAGGAGCTTCCCAACTCCATGCCGATATTAAATGCATTGGAAATTTACCATAACGGCATAACTTACTCTTATCCTCACCCATTTTGCGTGACTTCCATAATGCACTGCCGCATGAGAGGAGGTTCCTCAGATCGGGCACTGCTTATGAAAGGCTCTCCCAGTAGTACTATAGAGGGAAAAGACAATTACTCGTTTGCAACATAGATGAATTAGGTTTCCCGTGCAAATGTCATCGGGGACCTATTTCGAATGAATATCTGTCCCCCAAAGCACCCCCAAGTCTTTTTAAGTATATCGCCAATGTTTTCCGGTTATATTTTGCTGGTCAGCACAGCATTAACCAGGTAAGGCAAATGTATTTATATAAGGTATTCCATCAATTCCACATATCGTAAAAATTCACCCTGGTGGTTTGGAGACCAGAGTGGCTCCGTCAATACCAGCGGCAATCGCTGAAAGTTTGTCACTGTCACGACTACCCTTTAGGTTTGGCAGCAGCGTCTCTTCGCAAATTAATGCCGACATACCGAGTGATGTGTTGTTCATAACGACGGTGTTATATAAATTGATTACTTGCAACACAAGCTGTGTTACCTCAGTGATGTCCAGGTCACTATGGAGTCCATTAGCCTGAGACTCTATATGGAATATTGCTGCAGCAATCCCATAACCTAATACCGATTTACGCGTGCAAACTAAATGCGAATTAACGGGTGTAGAAAAAGACAAAAATGGTTAACAATTTCAATGTCACACTGATCTAAAAATTTTAAAGCTATTTATACAAGGGCAAACGCCCTGAAACGCTGAGTACGTAATCACTTGTGTGTGACTTTCCGTTAGATGCTGGCGTCTCCGATAGGGTACAACCTGATGCTAAGATTCAAGTGCATTGGTTCCTCCAAAAAACATCCATCGTTAGCCACAGGTTTAAACCGGCGGTGATAATTTGGGTTAATTTATCCTTTGTATTATCCAAAAAATTGATGCAGTCATTTATCTATCAGTTTTTCAGGAGGGATCCACGACCACCACCACCTAAGCTGCTATTAAGCGCCGGTTTACGGACGCCCGCGATCGAGGTTAGAATTGTAAGTTTACTAGGTCAGATTTGTAGCACCCAAGGGTTGCGTTATCTTTTGGTGACCTGCAAATTCAATGTGAAAATTCACCTTGCACATTAGGTGTCTTTTTATTCCCAGCAATTAAAGAATATGTCGTCAGTCCAACTGAAAAGCCTGTACCGACAACTGCATGAGATGTTTTGATCTTTAATGTTACTTATTTTCATTACTGGTTCGCAATTCCGCGGTTTGTTTCCGGTAGCTGCGTACTGTTTCGGAGCATCTATCAGCAACATGGTGATCGTTATTGGGGTACTTGCAACGTTCATTTATGAGGAGTGGGTACTTACTGAATTAGTCTGTTAGGCAAAAGCCTAACAAAAGCTGGCTTGGAACAACTGTTGAAAATAAAGAGATTAGAAACCATACTGTGTGCAATCAACGGGCAAATCGTTGCAGTCACTGCAAACGGATGAAAGGCAGACAGAAAACAAAAAATAATGAAGACTACGCCTCATTTCTATTACTCGCGTTTTGTCCGGATTATAACAAAACGTTACTGATTGCACTTCCAGGTCGGTGTCCGCGTGGGTTCCGAATTCACAGGATTTCACCGGAATTTCACCGTATTCTTTTTAGCTAAAAATCAGATAGGACCAGAGTCGGGACGGCTCCAGCATGCTGCTTCGGTAAAACCGGAGAGATTCTATTGACAACCCAAGAAACCGAATGAATTTCATTTCGTCCTTCAGCTTCCGACTTGATTCAATTTCAAATGGCTCGTTTGCAGTCCACTGCAAAGTCCATGTTTATTGAAGTATAATACACCTCCATCACAGTCACCTTCAAGTTCTGAGTCATTGTTCAACCTGGTTCCCATATTGCTGCTGCGGACAAGCGGTTACAACAGTTTTATCCTCACATGAATCACCAACGAATTTCTTACCCTGAAAATCTTGCAAATTAGCAAAGTTGTGGTAGGAAAGCACCGATCTGCATCGACCTTTGACGAACACTATTTTCGCATTTACTCTGTATGTTAAGAGCTTAATTAGCCTGTCCACATATTCATTGCCTTTGTATTCAAAGACTTCCTGGTGTGTCTATGTGTATCTTTTTTATAACACTGCTTCTTCCGCAATTACACATTGCTCCTGTCAACAAACATGCATTTGGGCCTCTTGGGAAGTATACATTTGGGAAAGTGCTTTTCATTCAACATATACATCTACGTGCAGGTTGCAAATAACACAATTCCCTATGCTTTCCGCCATAATATCTAAAAGGCTAGATAGTCATTCAGATTGTCTGGATTATCTACTGGTGTAAACATACAGCGGGTTAGAAATTCATTAAAAACTATCCGTCTGTGTTATCCCAATGCGAGGGAAGTATTAGATTGTTTTTGCTCGATTGGGATCTGTCAGGTTTGATGTAAACAAACTACCTTTATGGGTTTTCGATTTTAGTAATTATATGAACTGCGGAAGTAGAATCTAGGTAATTGTCCTAGGTTTCTGATTGTGGGTATAAAAGAGTGATGGAATTGCGTAGCTGGTCAAATTGTTTTATTTTTTTCGTCCTGACTGTCGATCCGATAAATGCCCCCACAGCGAAATCCACAAACGCAACAATGCGGTTATTTTCGTTTGCTTCGGCCTATTCATTCCCCTGTGTGGAGTGCACCGCGTATATGGCCCAAAAAGAGTTGCGCGGTAACGTTTGGACCTATGCCCGTTATGGTCTTTGAACCACAAGTTTTGGGCGCAATGAACACCGTGTTCTATACTGAAAGGAACGTTTTGTAAGCAGCGGTCAGTTTGCCCAGCAAGTTCGTTTTAAAAGAAACCAAAAGGCCGTGCTTAATCACATCTACAGATATTTCCACCATTTGCGGTAAGGTATCATTTGCATCAAGTCATTCTAACATCGAGGAATTTGCCAACTTAGACGACCACAGCTTGGGAACTTCGACAGCCTTAACGGACAACAAAGTTCCATCCAAATGGAAGCTCGAGACCTTAACTGCGCTACACCGTCTCACGTCATGAGTTGCCATGGTGGAGATTTTATAGCTACTCTTTTGTTATTCTGGCATTATTCGCTAAGTAAAAATCATTTCCTTAGACATAAAAATTGGCTTGATTTTTTTGATCATTGAAATTTTCTATTTGACCACAGTTTAATTATTTTGCCAATTTTGTCCAAGATTCCACAGCCAAATTTCCAGATCTGACCTGCCCTTAGCGTAAACTCTTTTTTCTATATAGCATAAATTCAATCGGTCCACCCAGTTGCCCCAAGGGCCGATACGCCTTTCAGCCTGTCTACTCCTTTCTCTATCCCAAAGTTTCCATACCCCTCAACATCAACCTGCTGTACCGTGTGACTCAGGGTGTTTTGATTGAGGTCACATTACAGTATATTATTTGATCCAGCCATTCATTTAACGGCTGTCATCTGTCATAGTGTAAGATTATCTAGTTAATTTACTTTCTGACCCACGTTGTGGACTCATAACCTGCGCCCCACCGTTGATGCTCGCTTATTCTTGTGAAGTATTCACAAGTTACATCGTTCTACAGTAATCCCCAGCATTTCCCTCACAAGAACTGTGCGAACCCGATTAAACACAATATCCTGTCATCACTGTAGTTGTGACAACTATAAGTGGTCATCTTTCAAAAACTTACTTAGATTTTATCCACAAACTAATTTTCGAAGTAAGAGCAGAATGGCTCTTGGTGTTCAGCAGCGAGCCAGACGTGCCAATGACTGTTCGCGCAGCTAACTCTACAAGACGCTCCAAAGTTGATCCTCTTTTGGGATCAATGATCCAGTGCTCCGTTGTACTTAATGTCCTGGTGGGGGAAACCCATGACAGGGCACAAATCTTCAAAAGAAGACTATCTGATTTATTGGATCATGTTAACAATTTGAAGCGCACTATCTCAAAGCTTGCACCAATTTCCCACCTCATCGACCCTGAAACACGGCTGGCCAAGCATGACCTGGTTGTCGCTGGCAACTTCCTGGATGTGCTGGTGTCCGAAGCACTGAGTAGAGGGGACAGGTCATGTAGCGTTATTGTCTTCAGCATTACTGATCGTATTCCATTGAATGGCTTTAGAGATCAACTCATGGTGGCTGGCGGCATGGCGCATATACCGTGTATAATGACGAGGTTGCGGAAGCGGACCCGGTGTCATAGTTGCCCCCTCATGGTGCAGTTCCAGGCCAAGACTCTAGCAAAGCTCTTCATCAGCAAGCAAAGCGTTATTGCTGCAACTAAACCGTTTAAAAACATAAAAATAACCATAGACAAAACACCTCTCCAGAGGGCAATTTTCACCAACACTTCGCCCGACTCCAGCCACACGCATGTGATTTCCAAGATGCGACCCTCAAACATGGACCTGCTCATTAAAACGGAGTCGCCTAAAATGAGCATTGTGTCTCCAAAACATTTACTCGTTTGCCAGCCTAACAGAAATTCATTAGAGCCAACACCGTCCACGGGTTCGTGCTCCACCTTTGTAGACCCAGACATATCAAGTTCGCCCCCACGTTTCAGCCTCCCTCCAAACGCTCCCACCTGGGCAACACGACACAACGTCACCTTGTTCTGTTAGGCTCAAACACCATTCCACCCCACACCCACTCTACAGTACGATTGCCAAGGCCAGTACCTGTATTTTACCGTCATACTCCAACCTGCCCCCACAGGTTTCAGGCCCCCAAGTGACTATTGATTGGCTTGACACCAAGGAAGGCGGCTTTTCTCCAACCGACGATATTGCGACCCTCCTCAATGGAAGAGGTCCACGTAAGACACATAAACCTCTTCCACCTCCTAAGGTTCCCGCTAAGCCCATAAATATTAGCACGGTGCTATGTCCTGTACCATTAGATCTACCAAGGTCACATAGCTCAGCCACTTCAGGAGGTATGGCTTACTCCGTTAGACCTCAGTCTCCTCATTTCAGCGCCACAAACAAACCCAGCAGCACTAAGAACCATTTCTTGCTACCCCATCCAACGACGTTAAATAATAATCATTACTTCCACCTCCGTTACCGTCCCAGAACTGAAACTGAGTTCCATTGTGCCGGCCCGTCACCTGTTCCCTCAAACGCACACATGAACCATATGCATCTCTGGACAAGACCATGCTTTTCCGAGTTACCCTTGACTGACCGTCTGCAGCCTACAAACATAATGCTTAAGCCAACCTGCCAAGACCGACTGTCCCACCTTCCCAGACCAAATCTCGAGGCTTCCAATAACCTAGAAGACAGGCCCTCCAACATCCTGCCACCTATTGATTTGCTCCAAATGCGGTCAGGGTACACTTCATTTTACCCGGTTTTTCCCTCAGCCATACTATCCCTCCACCGTCGTTGCAAAGCTTTTCCATTCCTCAACAAACGCACGTTGCTCACCACCTATACCAATGGACAGGTTGGAACCTAGCGTAGCTTATGAATCACGCGTAACAAGACGTGATCACCCAAAAGCCTTACCGCCATCATCCATTCTTCCTTGCTTGTCTCGCAACGACTTTCCACCCCAAATGAAATCATACGTCCAGGATGACGTTTACTCTGGCTATCCACATTCTCATGGTAATACTACTGGGCAATTTTCATTGTTACTAATAAATGCACGCTCGGTACTAAATAAGGCGCACACGCTGCGCCTGTTTGTGTATACAAGTAGATATGATTTTATTCTTATCACTTGGACACGGCTGACCGACAAAACCCCCGACAGTGACATTGTTTTAATTGGTTACAATGCTTTTAGGAAAGACAGGATAAATAAGCGCGGGGGAGGCTGTCTCATGCACATAAGGGACACCTTTTCAAACTCATGGTACAATCACCCCGCCTTCGATTAACTGAAAGATTCTATCTGGTTAAATGTGGCTATCGGGCATCAGGACTTACTGATAAGTTCCATCTACCTCCCCCTAGTAAGCATCAGTATCAGTTCTCACCCCTAGTTAATGCGCTCAACGCGGCCGCCGACCTTCCAGGTTCTAAGCTAGTAGCGGGCGACTTCAGCACCCCAGAGATTTGCTGGTCTTCTTTTTCCTCCCCAAAAACCTTTCTGCGTTTGTTTCCAGTGTACGACTGGGTGGTTGGACGTAGCGTGTCTCATCACCCACAAGGGCCGACAGCATTCTGGATCTTATCTTCACAACTGGCGTAGCACAGGTGCACGCACCCACAGAAAACAAATTACTCGGATGTGACCATTACCAAATTGTTTGCAAGCTGTCAGCTTCGACGTCCGTTATCTCCTCCTCAGCTTCCAACAAACCATACCACAGAGCCCCATGGAGCCATCTTCCCTCCATAGTTCGTAGCCAAAATTGGGACCGTTTCTTTCTATCGGTGGATACCAAAATGGCCGCCAACGAATCTTACGCAACTTCAAGTGTGTGCCTTGGTCTAATCACTCCAACCCAGTGTGGCACGATCTTTAAAACGTTGAGCACCCTAGACAGTCTCACAAAAACTATTCTTTAATCCTAAAAAGATTAAAAAGATTAAAAAATTGCAAATGAACCGTCTATCTGGGGAGATCAAGACACTTTTCGATTCGCTTCGAAAGAGGAAGAAACTTCAAGCTTTACACTCGGCCAACAAAGCTGCAGCAGTAGCAAAACTACAGAGAACTAACAACTCTTTATCTAGTACGCACATCACTTCAGTTTTATTATTATTGATAATAATAATAATAATAATAATAATAATAATGTATATTTCTTGATTTGCGAGATGCATGCGCAATGCAAGATCAAGCTTTTACATGGATGATGCACAGGAGGTATGAACAATATATATCAAAGGAAGAGGAGATGAGAGGAACCTTTGACAATTTGGAAGATTTGCTTGTTTTTGTATATTTTTCGACATACGACAGTCATGCGCAAGATAAAATCAAAATTGGGCCAAGAAGGCACAGTGCAGAAACGGAAAACGGAAACCAAACATACAATGCAATGTGGTTTCGCTCACAAGATCATAACAGGCAATGTGATTTCCCGAGCACGGGGCCTTAAATCAAATCTATATAATGGTTCGCAAAGATTTTTCAGTGGCTGATTACCAGTCCTGTACTGCGAATGATACTATGTTTGAATGCAGCAAGGTGCGTATCGCGGGCACAAAATATGGCTGGAGGGCATGGCTGTCGCTGCCTGTTGGCCGGGACACTCGGTAATCAAGAGAATTATATTGTGGAGATGAGTAGCAATATGGATGTGATAACGGAATGGCGATCAGTGAAAAACAGACTGGATATCAAAAAAGGCAGTATAAAACTCGGAAATTCTGAAAGCACAGTCCGTTAAGCAAGGAAAGCGGCGACAATGGATGAGAACTGTGCAATCATGATACTAAAACATGAGGTTTGTTTCGAGCAATTTTGCGTTCATGAATTGAACTTGGTCTAGAGATGAACGTGGCGTTGGAAAAGAAGAAGGAAAGCCGGAGCCAAATGAGGCGGCGTCTTGTGGACTTGCGTGGAGAACAGTTACGGGGAGCATCGGTCTATCGCCAAATTCCGCAGATCAGAATGGACGTTGATGAAAAATGACGGTCCTCAGCTGTTTTCGGTTGTCAATATGCATTGTGAACGTCGGTTTATAATAGATGCCAATAAAAATACTGTCCACTCGTGAGTTCGTTTTGCATGGTTTTGGCAAAAGTATTTTGGGAAGGAGCAAGAGAAAGCCAGTACAAAATGGTGCACGTGAACTTATGAGCTACAGTGCTGTTTACCATAGCAGTGCTAATGGGGGGGGCTGACAGAGTGCTGGCCACCCAACCTGAAAACACCGTTTGAGGGTGGACGCGGGAGTAATCCGCCAACCTAATTGCATCCGCCCACCGCTGCAGCCGAGCTGCCCGCCCGATGTGCGCCGATCAGAGCGGTAGATATGACGGCGCTCCGAATTATTGTGGTAACGCCGGCTCACTCGTGGTGTGGTGGAAGGAATTCAAGCATGGTACAGGAAGGGAGATATCGTCCTTGCAGGATAGGTTAATCCCCACAGAATGGGATAAGTTTCCACCCAAACAGGACTATAAGGCCCCGAAGAGAGAAAGGAAGACGGACGACAGTCTGGCCGAGCTGCCGGCTGAAGGTTAAGAAGCCATCAATCTTTCGAGCAGCTCAGAGAAGAAAGTTACTAGAGCGCATGGTGCAGTTCAAAATATATAGACGGTGGCTGAGGAATCCGGGTTTTCTTTTTATATACATATACATATATATTTAAATAGTTCGGCTGGCTAATTTAGTGTGTCGATCGTCTGCTCTATGAGCAAACAGAATGAGCTTGTATCTAGTAGGATAGTCTACGCTATGAGTAAGGAGAATGAGCCGGTATTTAATAGGACGGACAGGGTATAACTGTTGCTGATATAAATAATGATCGAACTACAAAGGTAGATGCGCTAGGGATTGACTAAATTCCATTTGAACATCAAGGATTAAATTTCACTCTGGAAGACCGTGCCTTTCGAGTGAAGAAATGGTCGGAGCCAGTGAATGTGGTAGATGTAAACGGTCACTATGAGGAGAGAAGGTACCACATAGGACCCTGTAATCGCGGCGACATTTTGAGATCTGAATTGGCCAAAATGGACAGATATCGATGATGAGTGAGAAAGAAAATGCAGAAGGTTCGCCTTATTTCGTCTGGAGGGTATCTTTTGGGTTCGTGAGAAACAAGGTGATGTCTACGACCCAGTCAATTGCATGATGAGAAGAGTTAATAAAAATTAAGGAAGAGGGCGAGAGTGAACATTTTCTAGAAGACGGTTGCAGGTTATGGTTGCTACACCGTGTTGGCGACGGTGTTGTAATTAGTAAGGTGAGTGGGTGGAAGAGGGCTATGGGCGAGCTACCCTATCCACAGTTAGAACGATAGGGTTTATAGATATGAGGTCAGACTAATGGGCGATAGGTACCATTTTTCATGCAGAGGAACGGTGAGATGCATCCGAATTAAATCTGCATGAGAATAGGTAGCATGCGCTCCGTCTGAATTGGAAGGGACTAGATTGATTCCTAATGACATTAGTAGGGAGATTTACTTTCCTTTCCGCAATGAACGAAAAGGTGACATCAATGCGTTTTCCAGAAGCCCAATCCAGTTTCATATACTCAATACTGAAGTGAGTATGGGTGGTATAGATTAATGAAAAAGAGTACAGTAATTAATCTACGTACTTTGATTTTAAATGCAATAGATAATGATGACAGAATGCGCAGCTGATGGGGGAGTTTATTCTGTAGTGACGAATATCTAACATTAAAGAAGTTGGCTCTGACGGAAGTCTTTGTAACTGGGAGAGTTATAGTGGAATCCGCATTTCGGAGGGAGTACGGGAGCGGGTTCCTAACACGAGGTGCAGAGACGCAGCTGTCCCCTGTGATAATGTTTTTAAAGAGTACCAGGTTTAGTCTTATGCGCCGGAACCACAAGGGATCTAATTTCAGCGACCCACAGCGTTCCGTCTAATATATGCTTGTAGAGCAGCCAATCAATTGTTTGGTAAATGCACGCTGGACGTTTCCAATCGCAACTCTGTCGGACTGCCTCATGTTAGAGCAGACTAGAGAGAGTTACTCTAGAATGGGTCTGACGTGGGTCCTAAAAAGATGTAGTTCGCTTTCGTTCAACTCCAGAGTTCGGTGTAACAGCCCCACTGATTTATTTGCTTTCGCCACTTGTACGAGAGCATGCTCCGAGAAGTTTAAGGTGCAGGAACAATTTAGGCCCAGTTTCCGAACTTNGCAATTAACGGGGATGGATTGAGTTCTAAGCTTGAATTCTCTTAGGGGTATAACGCATTCGTATCCCAAGATGCTGCTTTTGCAAGCGGAGAATTTCATCATCCAGGAGTTGAGTGACGCTAAGTCTTGTGGTATGTGATGTATAGTGGATTCTAAAACTTCAGGGCCAAAGGTGTGCACAATTTTGATATGGTCTGCGAAGAGAACCGGGGTGCCGTTTCGAATAACATCGAAGACATCATTAACGTACAACAGGAAGAGCAGGTTGCCCAGGACGCTGGCTTGGGGCACACCACTGGACGCTAATCTAGGTTCAGATTTTAGGCAATCTACTTGCACCACCTGCTTCCTAAATGACAAGTAAGATGAAAACCACGGCAGCACTGGATCAACAATACCGTAGAACGTCATTTTACTTAGCAACCTAGGGTGGGGTATTATCGAAAGCTTTCTTCATGTCTAAAAAGATTACTGTAACTGACCTCCCAGTACTCAACACCTCGGTGATAGTGTTCAGGCAGTCAGTCATGCAAGTAGTGCAGTATATCTTACGAAGGAAGCCATGCTGGCCATGGTCAATAAGTTTAGGTTCCAGAAGGTAGGCCATAAGACTATTCTTAATCAGGTACTCCATGATTCTGGAAACCATAGGCGTGTGGTTAATTGGGTGATAGTTTGCAGGGTCATAGCGTGTACCCGTTTCGTGAACGGGTGTAATCACAGAGATTTTCCACTGTGACTGGAAGGTGCAGCACTGAATGGACAAGTTAAAGATGTTTGCTAACAAAATTGGGACATCGCTTCCACCTAATGCGAAGTTTGGCCTGGGTTAACGAATCGAGTCCAGAGTGATAGCGAATTTTCGTTTTTACTAACAGCTGGTCGACGTCCTTCGGAAGAAATACGACTGCTAATTACGATTGTCATGAGGTAGAGGGATTGTCATCGTTCACCAGAGCAGATGCAAAGAATTCACCAAAAGATTCTGCAACCTCCTGTGGGTTGTTTACACGAATGTCCTTTTGAATGATATACGGCACTTTAGTAGCTGAGGACCCAGAATTAGTTCTGCGTTTAGGCAGTTTTGCCAGTGCTGTGTTTGGGTTTGGCTGGTTTAGAGCTTGCTGCTCCTGCTCTTTGCTTCTGTGTCCAGTACCATTTCTAGGGTTTTAGTAAACTGACTTGTTTGCCGGAACAGTCAAAAATTTCTGGTCTTGGAAAATGCCCGCTGGAATTAAGCGAGCTTAAAATTTATTCGGTCACGATAAGTTCTTTTGGATGGCATGCCCAGCATGTGGGACGGAGTAATGGCTTCAAGGCACTTGTGCAGGTTGGAGCAGAGCCGATCAGCGGCCGGTTGTACTTCAGTTGCACGTGCACAAATGACCCTCTAATGATTTCAGAGGTGTTCATGGATTATTTCGCCGCCTTTATGACAACTGACGACAACACTATCCTACCCGACATTCCGCTAGTCTCTTCTGCTTCCGCTCCAAGATGCTGTTTTCACCCAAGTGATATGAAACCACAACTGCAAAAGCAAAACCGTATTTCCACGTCGGACCGGACGACCTACCCACAGCCCTCTTTGAATTTGGGGTCCAGACATCCCCATAGATTTGTCAAATTTATGCAATCTTTCCTTAAATTGTGGCACTTCCCCCCACCAATGGAAAACTTTTGTCATTGTCCCAATTCACAAAAATGGTTCAAAGTAAGACCCATCTAATTACAGACCCAATACTCACACCCTAGTTATCTATCGCAATATGGGAAGAACAGTAAAAAGTAAGTTAACAACTTACTTATTGGATCATGACCTCGTTAGCGTCATTCAACATGGTGTCCTTCGAAGTAAATCATGTTCTACGTGCGTGACGGAATTCCTAAACATAGTGACGAAGACTGCCAAAGAGAAATTTGGGGAGTGATTTTCCTAGATATGGCAAGGCCTTCGATCGCGTATCCCATCGCAAGCTTCTCATGAAAATCAAGGGCTACTGTATAAAAACCTCCCTTCTTTCTTTTTTTATTCGGCCTCTAGAATGCAGGTGGTGAATGCAAATGCAATCCTATCCAAGCCTCGTCCGATTACTAGTGAGGTTATTCAAGGAGGCGTACACAATCCACTACTGTTTCTTTTGTACATCAATGACATTTTTGCATCGCTAGGCATGGTATTCCTTTTCTGTTTGCAGACGATATAAAAATTGTATACAGGTTTCCCCCTCGTGATATCAGCACCATCATAGATAATGTAAAAATGATCTACTATCGCTTGATTATTGGTGCGCGGCTTAGTCAAAAGCAGCATACTCGCATACAAGTGCCATTTTCCTACAGGAATCTTTTAGATTAACCAAGAAGTCATTCCTTCCCCTCAAGCTGTCAGAAACCTGGGTTTGCATTACTCCAGTACATTTAACTTCTCAGAACACACCCTGATGCAAGTTTCAAAAGCCAGGAAAATATTTGGTTTGGTGCACAAAACTTTTAGAAACCAGGAAAGCAATTGTTAATATATATAACGCACGTAAGACCTAGCCTGGACTACTGTTCCATCTTATGTTCCAACATGCGGCAGAGTGACAGACTCGAGATTGAGAATGTTCAACGAACACTTACAAAACGAATTCTGGGTTACTCTTCCTCGCTAAACTACATGGAACGTTGCATAAAACTACACCTGGACCCCTTATGGCTGCGTCCAGTTCACATCAATCTCTCCTTTTTTCACAGGATTATTGGTAAAAATGTGTACATCTATACACCTCAAGTAAGAAATAACTTTTCCTATGGCTTGCTCCGATCTGAGTTCTTGGTGTCAGTTCCCATGTCGAGGATAGCACTTAGGAAAAACTTCATCATCAAATATTCCTCCCTGTGAAATAAACTATCCCAATACATAAGTATGCAATCTGCTGCCTCCGGTAGCTTTAAAAAGAAAATTAGGAAGGCAATAACCATACAAAATTTGCTAAACATGCATGATTGTTACACTTCAATAGAGAGAGCCTATGAGTCGGTTCTAGGATAATGAGTGAACGCAACCCTCGAAGTTCTATCTCAACCCACTCAACAAGGTCTAGCCATTTTTTGTTCCCAGTAGTTTCCCAAAGTAAAATCACTGTAGGTATAGGCAGAAAACTCCGTCAACCAAACAAGCCAGTGCAATTTTTGCCTGACTTTCTACCTCGTTTGATGCGTATGTAGCAAAGCATATAAAAATACATACTCATATCACACTCTCAATTACTCTCAAACTGATATTAAATCTCCCATTCTAAATCCTTACTTATGCATGAATTTGACAATTAGACCATTCCAAGCGAGAAGTGCGGCATAACCTGATACCTCATTCTGCATAAGATTCATCACATCTTTCTCTTATAATTTCACGCACCATAACCCTCAGCCGGATTACCTCCAGACTGCCATCTATCCCCAGTACTAAACGTTTGCAATCGTGTCCCGCCAAGGGTCTACAATCCAGTTTCCGACCCCATCCTTGCACGTCTCAACAGACCGTGAAAGCACGCTGACCTAAGGCTCAGATCAACTACCCCAGGACCGACGAATACGACCTGCTCCACGGCCGCGATGAAGTGGACATTGCTTCTAATCCCCATGAATCACGTGAATCATCACGCAGAAAAAAGGTCAGGCGGAAGCACTACGGAAATCATCTATATGGGCTCAAACTTTCCTCTGTTAGAAAAAAGAAGTCTCCGCTGGATCAGGTTGACCCCAGCAACCAAAGCACACTCGGGCTGCGAAGGATTGGGCCACCTTCTACAATGGATATGTGTGCCATCAGGCCAGACCTTACCCTGCAAAACGGGGAAACCCCACACCGCCCTTTTTCGGTAGACAAGCGTTTGGCTACTTTGTTGGACGGTCTGGGAAATTAGCTCATCGGACTATCCACTTATGCTTCACCACTCACCCCTCTAATTTTCAACATGTCCCTGTTCTCCCAACCGCACAGCTGGTACGTACGCTGACGTCTATAACACCTGCCTCGTTCTTCTTTATTAGTTGTTCATGCAAGCTTACTGAAACTACCATGTGGTACAAGCTGCTATCGTCCTGTTCAAACACAAATTACCGATCCCAATATTCTTGCGCTTCTCCCTTCTCTCCTATCCATGACTTCTCGTGACAAATCCTGTCCTACCATCCAGCCCACGCTGCCATCCGGGACCCATTTAGTTATGCCCCTTTTTGGCAATTGGAAGTAGTAAAAATCGGCGGTAGATCACGTGATCAGTTATAATTGTCTCCTTGTAGCATGCAGACCGGGCCCGCAGACCAGAAGAGTCCCACAAACTGGACAAATAGTGACTTTATTCCCTAACCATTGCGCTGGCCGTCCTTTCAGACCACTGTAATCTGCATCTGCAAAGATTTCGGAAGATGAATAGGAACGCGTTTTAAATGAGAATCACGCAGCACAGGACCGACTGAGCCATATACTCTATAGGGAGAAAGCAGCCGGTGTTTGCCGCACACGTCCCGTCTACGGAAAATACCACCTGAGTTTTTCATGACAGTTGCATGGTTCCCGTAATCTTCGTAAAAAACCGACTGTTATCACTGTTCCCATTTTTTATTTACTCACCTCAGCACTAGCCGGAATAAATTCCAGGCTGCCCCTCTCTCTGCGGCGTTTTTACAGGATCGCCAATGACCACAGATGCAAAGCAAACTACCGCCGAAAGCCCCACTCCATCCTTTGCGCTCGTCGTCTATCTCCGTTGGGAAGCTGCTATCCAGATCCGACTCTCCAGTAAGTGGCCGCGCGACCCCGAGACAAGCCAAGCCATGCAAATGACCGCCCCGGGCGCCTCATTTCAGATGGCGTTATGGTCGATGACCATTCCAAGGTTTTTGGAGCCGCAGATTTCATTTCTGCTACTAATTTTCCAAAAGAATCTATCCTTTTCTCAATATTTCGAAATTGACGTTACTTTAAATATTGCGCGGTTGAATATTTTTTTATGTACGCGAAAAGATTCATGAAAGCCTGTTCTGTGATTGGCTTGGCCACACATCGATCAAGGCCACCCAACAAAACTACATAAACGATAGAGCCCACTTGAATTCTGATTTGTGTTGGTGGGTCACCAATAAACGCGCGGCAGTACTCTGTGTCCGTCTTCTCTCTTCCGCCAGCGGGCTGGGCTAGCTATTCGTATTTCGCGCCGCTTAGTGTTCCGTGTGGCTGCTCATTTAAGGGAGCAGCAGTTCTGTCCTATTCGTTGTGCGACTACGGGCCTTGAGTCTTGAGCCCGAACTTTTTGTGTCTCCAACCTCTGTGTGCGTGTTCGCGTCCTACTAGACTACAGACTGTGTGCTCCTGTGATATCGTGCGCTGTGAGTACTTGTGTCTTGTGCTTCAGTGTGTGCATAGACCAACCAAACTCGGCAACATAACAGATGGTCCATCACGATTGTCCAAACCGTTACTATCACTACTGAAATGCCGCGTAACCCCCCAACCTCCAAACCGGCGCCGCCACAGAACACGATAATCTCCGATATTAAACAAGGACAACACACAGGTGATTCATAGCAAGTGTATTTGGGGATTGATTGTAAATCTCACACGTAATGGTCTTCTTTTCGCCACTCACCACAATCCGCTCCCAACCGCACAAGTCCTATGACCATTTTTGTAAGTCCCATTGTCTCTCTGCCCACAATGTTTCGTATATTTTTGTCCCGTTAATTGTTTGATGCAACCTTGAAGGTTTCCTGCTGTTTCATGTTAAGCTTTATTTTGATTACTGAATGTCGTTAATTACCTTTCTTCATCCACTTATATGATACCCAGTGTGAATTTGACTCTTCTCCATCCCGTTACAACATCCAAATTTATCTTCATCTTTACCATTTTACCCTCCTGATTTTTGATGAACCCGGCCACTTGACAACACCCACCATTTCTTCCCAGCCAAATTATGCGACGGCGATGCGCACTTTTGATCCGTTTAAACACGGATTGACTCAAAGTGCGCGACTCATAGTCAGATCAAAAAGTTTCCGCGATGGATTATCTAGCTCTGATTTAAAGCCGAATTCCCGTGATCAACCCATCTTATTGCAGGTTATGTTCATGAGAGCACAGACACTGCACCATCACGACCAAATTTTTGTTTTAATATTTCCACTGCGCCATCTTTTTGTAAATTTGATCTTGTTTTGCGCATGACTCTCGAATTTTGAGAAAAACACCCATTGTTATCATTAATACAACCAGAAGATTTGGGGGTTCCGTATGCTCTCTGTGCAAAGTGCTTCATAAAATTTCATCCACCAAATAGTTTTTCATATTCTTGGCAGTATTCCCCAGCCATCTTCATAATCTTATCGGCCCTTTACTTCGGGTAGATGCGACTTTTTCATCCACTTTGCGTGACGTCCCGTTTGGCTTTGACTAACTTTCATCAAACTATCATATTTCCGCTGCTCTTCAATCCCTCAGTTTCAATTTTCCGTCCAATACGCAACACTCTTCATCTTTTCGGACTATGGCCATATTTCGATATCCGCAATTGGTCTTCGGTGAGGTTTTGCGCCAGTGACACATATTTAGTGCAATTAAACTTGAAATGACTCGTAGTCTTTTGCTCAAGAACGCTCCCAAGAAACTCTGTATAATCTTTCAAAGCAAATTTCCAGTTTTGACTCTTCACTGGCATACCTTTGCCCTGCAGAATCTGGTTGTATTTTCCAAAATATTTCCAGAGCAACCCAAGTTTGTCCTTGTCCTCATATCCCTTTTTCATTTGTTATTCGCGGTTCCTGTGCATCAGCCCTGTACAAATTTGACCTTGCCTTATGCATGCCTCTCGCAAATCGAGAATTATACAGTAGTATTGTTGTTGTTTCCCGGATAAGTTCACGGTAGGGGAATCTAGGGGTAGATGATCACGGGATGTGAAGACCAATATATAGGGAAGTTTATCGCGGTATCGCCTGCCATGGAATCCAGCATTCTTCTGTTACCATGGGCTACAATATTACCTGACATTGTGGGGTGAGATCTAATTCATGGAGCTCTTATTGCAGTAATTACTAAAACACTAAACCAATTTTGTACGCGCGAGTCCCTCAGGGATAGTGGTCGTAAATGTGAATAAAGGTACATACAATCAGCGACCTCCGGACTCCACCTTTGGGGCGATGGTAGCCGGTGTCAGGAGGCGCAAATGCCGGGGCAGTGAATTCCATAGTGAATGACATTCAACCTTAATATTTTGCACTGATGCCCGTTCTTTCTATGTATGTTGTTTGAACAATTTGGTGTTCCGATGGGCTGCAAATTTCTATTTCTGAACTGAATGGCCCAAAGGCAACTACTGCCGGTGATGAGATTAGTGGAAAATATTAATTTTGCCCTCACATGTGAAAGCCACGCTGGTTTGAGATTCAACATTGTACATCGTTTTTTTGACTTGGGTATGATGAAAGGCCAGCTTACTATTTTACAAATACACGCTGAATGTTTCCATTGCAAGTCTGGCGCACTGTTTCATGCTGGAGCAGATGAATAAACAATTTTCTAGAGTGGTCCTGATGCGTTAGAAGAGGTTCAGCTTACTCTGTTGCGGCCTAAAAATCTTATATAGCAACCCAAATATTTTAGCGGTATTCGCAAATTAAGCGCCTGCATTAAATTGCCGGAGCTGCATAAGTATTTTAGACCCATATCTTGGAAAGCGATGTTAGTGAGGATAGTTTTTTTCTCAAATTTTGAGCCTCTCTGTGGATATCATGCAGGTGTAGCAGAGCACGTAGCCTTTCGGCTGAGAAATTCATCATTCATTCGCTTGCCCAGGCTGAATCTTTCTTCTCCCTCGCAATCCGCATGAGAAGCTTTGAATCTTGCCTTAACCAGTACGGTAACATCGTGGCATTGAACATAGGCCGCAGGTTATCGTCTCATGTAAGTTAACGCCATGTTCCGTTTATTTCTTTCCTACTTTCCCCATCCAGTCACACTTCTTTTTTAAAGAAGCAGTGCAATTTCCTAGCCCCAAGAACTTCTAATAATTCAGTAATCGCTTTCTTCTTCTTACTTTGTACCGTCTCATGACATTTACCTTGTCCCTTCCGTCGTTACACTTTCTGGTCTTTTGACCATATATCAACAACGAGTCGTTTTTTCCCACTTGTTACTCTCCCTTCACCTGACCTACCTAATGGACACCGTGTGAGTCACGAATTGCAATCAGGCTCTGCAGTAGCTCCGTTCATACGCCCGGCACGAGCTCCACAACATTGCTTGTACTCCTCTATGTGATTGCTTATTATTACTTTCTGTTTTCACAACCCTGTGCAATGAAATGCTTATTGCAGCAACATCAACGCCATGGTTTACGAACGCTTGGAAAGCAGATCACCCCAGCAGTTGCAAAAAATTGCCAGTGCACTGAAAATTATAATCGAGTGGAGGATCTATGTGGGGTTCCTATATAGGCTCAACCACTCTTCTATTAGTAAAACCGGTTTGTTTGTTCTATACCATCCATGGCTGCCAAAAAAGCAAAACGTTCAAGAACTCCAACCAAAAAGTTGGCTCAGACTAAGAGAGCCCACAGTTGGCTGATTCTTACTCTTTGCTAGTGCATGTGAGCGGTAGGAGTGGCAATCCGCATGTGGACGGCTTTATAAGCACAGGTTATTTCTTCGCGATGTGAGCCTTATTTGCTTTATTACTCGGTAGCTTCGATGTTGCCACCATGCTTTGCGTAAAGGACACTCTGCTCCATGTATAAGACTATGAAATTATTTCACGTGCCACTTTTATCGATTTTGCAAACCTTTCATCGGGGCTCTTCACATTGCTTTTCTGCTCAGGTTGCAATTTTATGGGATGTGGTCAGAAGGTAGCACTTCTTTGAAGCCTCCCCAAAGAATGGAACTATTTTTATTGCACGCCCCTGCCTCTGTGCACCACCTACTACTTACACTGGGGCGATTTCGTGTTCTTTCCGTGGCTCTCTCGTATTCCTAATTTATGCTAATGACCTCCCTGAAAATATTTCATTGAACATGGCAATGCATGCTGCCCTTGTCGGAAACTGGAGCGCTGAAAATGCGGAACTGCGCTCTGCAATGGACCATGCCAGGTGTTGTTCTGTCGACTGGGATCTGATTCATGACGACAAATATGCAGGCATGTTGTTTGAAAACGTCCCGTTTTAGGTGAAGTAGAGATGCTACGGTGCAGAGGTTCAGCAGCACAAGATTTTAAGCTTTTTGGTCGCCAAGTCTTTCTCCCTTCTACATTGTCTGCCGGAAATTTCATCTGCTGCAATTTCAACGTTGTATATGCTTTACTCTCGCCATTTTGGCAGATGCCTCTTGTTTTAATGGGACATATACCAAAAATCTGCTTCCCAATGACAGCCCACTTGAGTACATTGATCTGACTACAATGAGATTCTAGAAGGTGCGCAAAGAAGATCCAGGAAACCGCCTGGCGTTGTCTGAGAACCGCTATACTCAAGGCCAATAATAAGTTCAGAAATCTGCCAGATGGAGACAGCAAATCTGAGGCTATAACATTTTGTGGTCGATTCTCATCCGGGTTAGTGGACTATTTCATAATATGGTCGGGCATAAAACGTCCCATGGGTATTTCCGAAGTTCGTATGAAATCCCATCCATAGAAAAAATTTCACAATGAATAATATCACTAAGAGGCGTTGTTATTGAGCGGCCGGTTAAAGATCCCGAACCGACACGTCCACGGTGGGTTTTGGAATGTTCCCGGAATTACAATTTGATTGCAACTTCCCTGGGATTCCTTACTTAGGGAATATTCCACGGTTTAATTGTTGTGGAAATGTAAATAATCCTATCTCCACGTAGGGCATTACAGGAACTAGTTTCGTCCTTCGTGGTCCCTTTGTTTAGGTAAACTTTGGGGACCTTTATTATCTAGCCACCTTCATCTCCACTTACCTACCAAATTTAGTCTGGCAAATTAATTGTCCCCTGAGTACCCGGGTGTTTTTATAAAACAGGCTGGTTCCATCCATAGTCTGAAACTTTAAGTCCATAATTATTGGTTAGTCTCTCCAGCTACCCTCAGTAATCCGCTATCACTGCAAAAGTGGAACGACTCTGAATTACTCACTGCATCCTTTGTCTTTTGGACTACAGAATAAAACTCATTTACTTACTAGCCAGGGAATTGCCCAGGCCTCCTTGATATCCCCAGTGGTTTTTGATACTTTCAGCCCCAACTCAACCCAATTTTTGAATAATGCCTTTAAACTTTCAGTAAAATCTGGCGTAGTTTCTATCAACCAGAAACACTGTAATGATTCTGCACCATAAAATGCATCCTTACATGATGATTCTAAATATATTCCCATCAGTTACGATTCCGCTGTCTCCAGGTCGTCGTTTATGGTAGCTGGAAATTCCACCGTGGTCTAACAGTTAGCCTCCAACCTCCTTAGCCGCAGACGGTTTTCCTTCTCTACCTGTCGCTTTGGACTCCCCAACTTTCCAACCATCCTAGCGGATCACGGCGCGGTTATGACAGACATACACCTCGATATCTCAAAGGCTTTTTACCACGACCCTCATGCTCACCTTGAATCCAAAATCAGCTGTCTATGTTGGCTGTCGTATCACCTAATCCAAAGGCTACGGGTGGTTTCCACTGGTAGTCTTACCTCTTATCCCAAACCGGCTATTAGTAAAGTTACAAAATGCGCCGTACTTGGCCCCCGTTGTTCCTGATATATAATAAGGAGGTACTTAATTCGTTATCTCGCCGAGGCCGCTTGCATTTTGCTAAGGACAAAAATGATTTACAATCCTGAGCCTAACGGAGTCAGTACTGCGGTCACAGACGTCACTGTTGCCTTGCCAGCTTGGGATTGTTGGTAGGCCTCTTCGGTGACGAACCTTTCTGCCTACAACTGTGAGGTACTCACATGAGGGAACGCTAACCAAAAGTTCAGTTACACTGCGCAGATACCCTATGGCATGTAAATCCACAATTCGTGACGGTTTCTAATTCCTTGGTAACTCAAAATTTCTCGGAGTATTTATTTGTTCAGCTGGCCAAAGTTAGTCAAAATCTAAGAAGGATTATTTGGGCGATGAAAACTCCTAAAAGCATCTGCGCTTATAAGGCACATTTTTGACCACTCCTCGCGTATAACAGTTTCATATACTCCAGTATGTCAAACTCCAGCAGGATTTCCTCCAAAAGCTTTGAAAGCAATTTTTCGGCTGGTCAACTGCTCTAAACTACGCGGACCAACCTTCAAATATGAGCCATTTCGGCTAAGTCTCTTGAAAATTAACTTGATATTTTCACGTAACCTGGTGAGTATAAAGTCATTTTCTACCGATCCACCTATAATCACTTTCGTTGGCTCCCAGTGTCTCCATCCTAGTAGAAATTGGCAAATCCAATTCAAAGTTACATTTTTTGTGTTTATGTCAAGCTTTGGAACGAAATTCTCATTAAAATTTGCTGCATTCTTAGCCAATACAATTTTGAAGCTGCTCCAATTACTCACATATGCATCAACTGAGTTCGTCAAATGCCGGCGGCCATTTGTTAGAGAGCTCTGTTTTGAGTCAGCCACTGATTTCTAAGACCCAGTTGAAGCTTTTATCTACTCTACAATCATCATGGTCAAGCATGGATCGAGTGTCAGTATCGCATTGGACCTTTGGTCAGTGATTGTCAACTCATGTGAATTAACGCTCTGTTCTGTTTTTCTTCTCACATTCTTCAGCCAGTCATAATTATTTCCTTTAAATTCGTAACAAAGATTTCTCGTCCAAGGTACTTCCACTAATGCAGCATTCAGCCTTTTTGAATTTTTTAAATTTTACTATCTTTATTGATGGAACACAAACGTGCATCAGTTTTCGCGCTTTCCCTTCCAGTAGATTTTTTTCTATCCCAGTCTTTTTACCATAGCACAAGAGCAAACCATCAATTTTCCTATTTTTGCGTTCCGCTTACCAAACCTGCCTAAAGGACGTTTCGCGAGTCATGAAACGTGATCAGACTTGGTATTGGCTTTCTTCATTCCCTCAGATACTTGCTGTGATATTTTTTCATGTGAACTCATAAACTTGCTTTATCGTTGCCTATCTTTGTATAGTATAACAGCAGTAAGGCCACGGCTTGGAAACGTAAAAAGAACGGACCACCTCTTCATTTTCGAGAACATTTCCGGTACGAAAATTTCCTATGTGGATTTTACCGTCTGTTTGTTGGGAAAAGACGAACAAAAAATTTAGGTAGGTCTTTGAAGGTCGTCAACCATCTTCAGCACTGGCTTTGTCACCCCGCAGCCCAGAGCCAATTTTGCGAATGGGGAAACCCCGCATCATCTACTTTTGCCTGACGAGTTCCTGGTTCTTACACCATAGAATTTGCGAACTATTGCCACCCTGGACACTTTCTCTACAGCCAACTACGGATTTGACCGTCCACGGTTACACATTACCTACCCTTTGGCTCACTGAATAACCATTTTGCTTTCTTTCGTCTAATTCTGCACCATCACGTTCGAAATTTTGACTGGACACCAGTTCAGACGAATATTTAGCTGTTACACTACCTAGCATTTCGAATCCCGGAAAAGTCAAAGCCATAAAACATGGTTTTACATCAGTCCAGTGCTCGCGAAATCTTACCAAGCAATAATGTGCAAAAGTCGCTTTTCTAGCTCCGAGGAACCTAAGATGCAACGACTGATTTCAAAGACAGGGATATGAATGGAGCTCGCCGATAATTGTGTTCATTTGAATTTGCAAACCGCGGGAAAGTGCTCTTCAATGGAGTTACGAATTTAGTTCGTTCATGCGTCACTGTCATTTGGCATATTGGCACGTAACGCCCCGAGCTGTCTGAGAAGTAAGCTCCACAGAGTGTAAGCCACAAAGTTGTAATCATATATTTTAATGGCCTCTAGGGTCATCATTATACGATCATATGATTATACAATTATATGTAGTTTGTGGAGATAATCAAGGCAAAAATTCCTAGAAGTAGAGATATTCGTGATCAGCCTGGATGTGCTTGGCTTGTAAGTAATGTGATTGTTACTATAGAGCCGCGGGTAGAGATGGGATAAAAGACCTCACAAGTTACAGGCCTAGCAACACGGAAGCAAATCAGATCAGAATGGACGGAAAAAGCTCCTGGAAAGTCGAATGTTGTCTGACTGAATCCAGACCAAAATCTGCGGTGCCAATGGGCTAGACAGGAAAGTATGTGCAGCTGAGCAGACAGCGGCATCTTGCTACTTTGATTTTCCATTTGGTACCAGGTACCAGAATGAATGTTAGAATATTTTGTTGTGAGATGGAAAAATTGGCAACCGAATAAATCAGGTTTATAAGTCGACAGTGCAGCAAAATCCTCCAGCGATCTCAAGAACTGCAACGAAACAAAGCTAACGTGGTGCGTTTGATGCCCTGTGGACCCAGAAGCAATCCGTATAGGCCGGCTTAGCAATCGATGTTGTAAATTCATCAAAAATATCTAAAACTGAGTAATTTTATTGACTACTCCATTGTCTAATAGTACTGCATGATTTTACAGAAGTCATTTGGTGTCCACCATACGATCTCGACACCGAGTGCAATAAGGTCGCAGTAACCTTGTGTACAATTTTAAAACCAGTATAGTCCGGTCTGTTCTGGTAATCGCAACTCAGAGAAAACCGTTACAGGGCAATATGGCTTTGTAAAAACTGTTTACGTTCTCTCATTATTCGAACCGCTTTACCTGCAGCACCAGAATCGGTGGTGGTCTCCTAATACGCATCCATTTTCGACCTTCTTATTACGGTGGCGAACACTGCAGTAATGCATTTTGTTTACCTTCATGGCATCCTCGTCAAAAATATATTTTAAGCAATGTAAAATATTAAGACTTTAGACCACATCCATAAAAAGATCCCACAAATGTCCATGCCTATCCGGATTATTTCCCCACGTTATGCGCCTCGTTTTTCAAACACTTCTGGATGATCCCTCGTTTCCAAAAAGTGATATGTTCTCATCTTGTATTATTTTTCATGTGAACACCGCAATGTGTACAAACATCAGAACCCCCTAAGTGTGTGCCCTTTGTAGAAACAGGTAAACAAAAACTCCGTTTTCTTGCAAAAGATAGTTAATAAAAGAGCTCTTTCCATGTTTTCTTTTTTATACTATTTTCAGGGGCAGCATCACCCATGTTTTTTCTGAGGAGTAGCGGCATGAAACAAATTTTCAGGGAATCACATCAGCGGGACGTTCTTTTGCACGCTGGTTATTTTATATATCAGTAATCCACCTGGAAAAGCTTTGCAGAAGAAACCCGCTTAAGGGACTGAGATTCAGAGAACCGTAGCAAATATGATTGAGAAAGACCATCAAACTTTGTGTGAACCCACTATAGTGTAATCAGACGCAACATGTGCTGATGTAACGCCGAAGAATCGTTGAGGTTCAGGCGCGTCATTATTTGCAGACAGAGTCAACATTTGCTCAGTAAGATCTAATATGGTAGCTCATAAATTGCCCAATAACTTGCTTCTCCAAAGAAGGGTCACTGGCCAGAGTATCCATACTCCACCAAAAACAAGGAATGTCTCTTCAAACGGGACTCCAAATTGCACCAACTACGTGCGTAGAACAAGCCTCCACGCGCGACCAAGACATTTAAACTAATCGATGCCTCCTTCGCTAACTGGTACCGTTGTGGATGCCAAAATTCGCACACGCCGACCACGGAGTGTTGCTCTTCCATAAGGTTGGTACGTGTTGTTTTTCCACCGGATAACAAAAGGAGGGAAACCAGATTGATCTAGATTCCTCTGTTTGTGCTAATCATCAACCCTTACACGATGTTATATAATATAGCAGCTGGGAAACAGCTCGATACATTCAGAATGGCGGGCCCTATAAAACACCGAATTATCTAAACAAAGTGACTCTATGTTCATCCATGCAAACGAACATAATTCATAAAGCATATTACACCAGATTATTTTCAAATTAATTTTGGTAGACAGCATGCCAACTTCATCGCCTGCAGGAGCTTATTTTTGTGTTCAACTCTGGCCCAGATAACACCGACAGCAAGAGGTGGGGAACAATGGATCACACTACCTTCCGGAGCCGGAGGAAGATTAGTTTTACAGCAATTAGGTTTGTCGACGAGTCGCTGTCTGGAACAGACTGAATTTGGCAGGATGCTGTAAACCGATACCTTAGTTACTGGCATGCAAGAGGTAGTGGCCTGCTAGGGTCGGGCCTTATTACTAATAAAGGATGGCCTGGCTCATAACAAATCAGATGCAAACGTAAGCGCTAAAAATTATTGGAGATTTATTCGGTCTACATTTAATTGCAAACTAGGATAACTGCCTTCGTGGGCGTCAGTTAGGGCTCAACGAAAAAATGAACAATGTACAGGCAACTAGGGCCGACCCTGACACCACCTGCGGAAGCGAAGCGCCGCCAATAGTCGGGAGCTTTCGTCATCTGGCATTAGCACGGTCTGTTCACACGCATCCGTACATGATGGCGTGTAGCTGAAAATGTGAAACTCCATCCGTAGAACACAGGGTTACTTGTTGCACGAAAGAAACATAATCAGACCCATGTGCTGCTTTGAATAGATATTTAAATGACTGAAAATCGCAGAGAAACTCCTAAAGGACGAAATAACCGTAAGTTATCTAACGGCATTTACGAAAATCGGGATGCTTTGCGAGATATTTCTAACAGTGAAGGACATTGAGATCGGACAATTTGATGTGAATGAGAGGAACCACAACAGGATGAAATTAAGCGGTAACCCTCGTTGATCATACACACATAAGGATGATAAAATGCCAGGTATCGACTAGTCAGATTTAGCACATGGGGAGGGATAAGTTAACCGAAGAAAAAAGTGGACAATATCGATTTGGGGAAGAAAACTCATTTAAATTCAATGAATATGAGGGTAAAGAAAAATGTGGTGGGCATGCAAATGACAAAGGTTTTCTATAGCCGTTAACGCGTAGATCGGCAAACATGACCTACCGCAAGGTGTCAGCGCTTTGTTCTTAGGGTGTTCAAATGAGCGGGTAAAGAGTTGCAGCTAAGCGTGATGCAGAAAGATGAAGAAGGTTTGAGCGACTCAGCGATAACTAACAAGGCATATTGTTTGCCACCTACTAGTTGCGTATCCCAGCGCTTCATCGAAGAATCCATAGGTGTTTCTAGACCTGTTGTCTTCTAGACCTGAGGTTTTGGACAGCAATATAAGATATGGCTTGAGGCCATTATGTATTTGACTGGGGCCTGCGTACATATTTCGTTTCCGACAGCAAGTACTGGACCGTTTTACTTTGTGACTGTTAACTTACCATACCTGTCATTAGTAGCATACGGGCGGAAACTTTGTCACCGTCAAACGGTCAGATTATTGTAGAACCAAGTGGACACATGAGGAGGTTATAGAAACTTTCGTCGCCTGAATTTCATTTGATAGGGCCAGCCGGTGGGTAAGAATTGAAATTTCTGGCGGTAGACGGAAAACGTGCTCAAAATCAAGCAAAAAAGGGAGAATACCGCTCATAAATTTATTCCGGTTAGCAGCTAACGTAAGCAAACAGGAGAGGAAAAACATGTTGTAAAGTGGGAGGACATGTGGGCAATTATACCATGTGGTCCAGTTTTACTTGGCTCTGAATGAATTCAAATAGTACAGTGTCCGGTGAGTAGGACAAAACTAGGCAGAAAAGGTCGCTTTGAAGAGCAGAAAGTTACCTTTCTCAAGAACTGGAATGCTGAGGATATAACGGTACACTGACTGGTTATAGTGGTTAAGTATGACAAGCTTTTGAACGCCTAGAGGATTTAAAATTCCCGGATGAAGGAGGATTGCCCGGAATGGCGTGAGCCCGAAGTGCCGTAGGTCGAATTCGGCCACTAACCCTAATAGCCAGTTTTATCATTGCCAGCGACCAAGAATTTAGTTTCTAAGAATTTTATGCGCACATAAAGGATGGCATAATCCTCTTCTTGGAGGAGAATCTGACGGTTGCAGAAGGCGCAAGACGGGGAGAACACAACGACTCATTGCTGCCTAATCCCATTTTCACGTTGCATATGGCAAACTATATCTAAGCTATCTTTGAGGATGCTTACCCATGCAGGCTATGTAAGAAACGACAGATATGTTGGGGTGAGAACGGGGCGATGCATGAAACCAGCTGCACCGCCTTATGCACAGCATCCTTTGTCATTTCTGTTACTTTAAATAACGCGGTAAGCGCAATGCAAGTGAATCATTGCATCAAGTGATGGTCCGTTTACGCCTTCACAGATAGTGATTGAAATTCAGGGGTAGATGATTATTAAAAGTGTTGCACTAAAATCATTCGCCCGCATTTAACGGTTTTTACACCGGAGGATTACCTCAACCAGACATTCTTGGGGTTGCATTTTAGTTTCTGATTTCTTATTTCGAAGGCATCGGAATTTGGGGGCGTTCTTAGATGAGCAGCCATCCCAGAACACTGCCTGTCGTGGTCTCACCTTATGTCGCGCTGAATACTTTAAACATGTCAGTCATTATATAAAACCTGAAATCACACAGAGACATGAGTTGCAAGTGACATTTCAGTAAACCTGGAGATGATACTTTATACCTGCATTCGAAATTTTCACAGATTGGTGTGGCATTCAGTTCAAAATGAAAGCATGTTTTACTCACTTTTCAGCCCGAAAATTTACGACTGCGATTTAACCGAGGAACAAGTTCAAGTGGGAGCTACGGAATTATCAACTTATCAAGACCAACGAAAAATGTTTATTTTGAGACGATCTGCTCGTGATCCTAGGTAGGATAATCCAAAGACCGCGCCGATACTGTACATTAACGCAACGTTGCCAGGTGAAATAGGGGGCCACCGATATAATTGCTGAAATTAAGGTGCTGACATGAGCGCTCACTGGACATCAATTGTTTCGACTGAAAAATCAAGCTACTGTCTATTTAGAGAATACTATAGGAGCACGAACGGCAAACAGTTAACAATACTATGGCATATAATAACAGCGACAGTTGTGTGGGGAGAGCACGAAGTAGGAAGAGGCAGCTAGGAGGATGATCGGGTGCAAAAATGCTTAACTTGTTTTGGTTGAGTCGATAAGCGTAGAATTAGATGGAAGGAGCGAGACAATGGCAGAATGTGCCAGGGGAATTGAACAAGTTAATCCGGTATGCGGTAGAGAAATTAAAGCTGTCATTTGGAGTCAACTGCAATGTGAATAGATTTTGTCTGCTCTTCTTTACTTCAGCAAAGCGCAGTCAGTTCCAGTGACCAGCGATGAAGAAAGCTCCGGACCGCTGGTCAGCGGTATAGATGGTAAAGCGTGGGGGATCAAGTGATCAAACGCTGCAGATGTTTGCTGCTGTGTACTGAGACACTCCAACCAAATAATATATAATGAGAAAAACATTAGCGTAAAGATATCCTAATAAGTAGATCATAGTATCTGAGTCAAACGTGGTTGAGATGTATAGTAGATTTCCCTGCACAAAAAAGAAAAACGATTAGTTTAAGAGGCTTTCAATTTGTCCTCCATTTGTTTGCTTTTCTATTTATGTTGAAAGTAAACGAAAACGGGTAAGCCATACCATTTCGGGGTTATCTGAGGGTGGCAGTAGTCAGCGCGCGGTTTCAAACTTTGCTGAAATCGTTTTCCTGGCTTTAGCCAGTTTTCTTACTTATAGTTTGGTAGAAAGCCTTGTTTTTTCAGAAAAAATCCACAAATGTTTCTGCACATTGCCTTTGCCCCACTTTGTTTTTTCAAATAATCCGTTTTTCTCAATCAAATTATTTTTAACACCATGCTGCACGCAAACCGTATAAAAGTTGCTAGGAAGGGAACAGGCAGGCCACGATCCGTACCTAAATCGTATATAGGAAACTGCTCGGTAAAGCTAGTTGATGTATTTTATGAAATAAACAAGAGATTTGAAGACATGGAGGAACGATTGATCAACGCTGTTACCCAGATGACTTTAGCTGAGGTAGCGATCACCAGACTGGCTGCACTCACCCATCTCATTGAGACTTCGTCAAACCCCCCCCCTGAACACGACCTTGCTGGAGCTAGTCGATTCACTGATTCAATGTTTCTGAATCAATTAGACGTATCTGAAACAGATACAATGCTGTAATGTTCAATCTTTCAGACCACCAACCACTGAAAAAGGTTAAATAAGTCATATTAACGGCGTGTAACATGAATTACTATCCTAGTCACTGTGTGGGACTAGGAAAAACGATCTAACAAAAGTCCTGCCTGCTCCTAATGCAATTCCGAGACAAAAAAGTCGCTCGTGAAGTCATCAGGAAGAAAAGTACCATTGCTATGAAAAACCTGTATAAAACTATAAGGATTGCGGAGGATAAAACGCAGCTTCAACGTCTCCAAAAAAAGGAGAGCCCCGCCTTTCACACCGTTTTCCTGCTATCCTCCTACACCACCGACCCCATGTTCACGACTACAAACCCCAAACCTCCCTCTTAAACTTGAAGCTGACTTTGATTAGTCACTCTCCTTACCTCCCATCCAACCTCCACTTAAAAGATTGCAGCTTGAACCATCCACTTCGGGGTGCGATTCCCTAGTACAATCATCTACAAACCTATCTTCAAGATCTCAGAGGAAGTCTGCAAATGACGCGGTCGGTTTGTTCACAGCATCCAGCCTGCCCACTCTATTTTCCAGCCCCAAAGCTGGTCTTATTGTTCCTCCCCTAGATCCCAACCCACCCAATACACTCCAAAAGTGTCACCAAAAGGGAAGCTACCGGCGCTATTTACGCCAAAGATGCCAAAACAAGGCACACTAAGAAAAGCTGCCCCAAAGTTCAGCACCACTTTGGTAAATAAACCGACAACCCCTAGAACTTCATACCTACAAGATGTCGAGGGCAGACTAGATCCTTCAAGTCACCTGGATTCCCCTTTTCACGCTCCAAAACAGCTGCCCAGTTTCCCCTACATGGACAACTATTTGACCAAACTTACCTCTCCCCTCCACCTTCTAGGGCTACCGTCAGGTACCACTCCATCTCTCTACACCTGGCCACACAGCAAACTCAGTGGATGACACCCAACGCACAACGGAACAAAGTGTATTTCAAACCCGAAAACCGTGTGAACTCTAGATCAAGTTTCCTAGTTTCGTCGGATTAACGATATCTCCCATATACCCTAAAAAGGTCCCCATTCTGTGATCCTGTGCCGTTTATGCCAAACCTTTTTTTCCCTAAGCTACCCCGCTGCTGCCCTACCTCACTTGCATATGGCCCACCTTGCACTACCTACGTAACTGAATGTGGGATGGCAAACATGACCACGTTGGAAATGTCCCGTGTGACTGAATGCAACGTAGACGGATTGTATTCTCCCGGCCAACGAGTGAACAACCCACAAGAAGTCATGCCAACCTCGCCTGACAGATCATCTACCGTCCGATTCCAGTCATGCTGCCCTGAAGCGACGATTCTCCATTCAAATGATGCAACAGTCATCCACATGAGGCAGGCCCAAAGTAAAACAAAATTGGCTGAAACCAAGAACGTTGATTCTCCCCAATCGGTCAGCAAACAAGAAACCGAGCTTCGTTCACCATGACACCATTCAGCAGAAAGGGATCAAGAAAATTTTGCTACTATTATATAATGCACGCCCCCTGCTAAAGAAAACCAAATATATCCGTCTTCTCACACTATCCTCAAACTTTGATTTCGTACTTATCACCGAGAAGTGGCTCAATAACCACACAGCTGACAACGCCATCATAAATTTCGGCTAATTATCCTTCATGGAAAGCCATGAAGCCCGGCTTGGAGGTTGCTGCCTTATCTATAACAGAGAATTTATACCAGCTACTTTGCTCCAGGATAACATGATAAACAACATTCAAGATGCCGGCTGGGATGGAGCTGAGATGTGGGATTAAAGCCTACTTGTTGGATGCGCCTATTGACTCCCGGTTCCTGTCAAAACGACTTTTGATTATAACAAACCAGTGAATGCTGTTTCTGACCTTCCGATCCCAAGATACTGGCTGGAGATTTCAATGAGCTGGCCTATGTTTTTCAAGCTTTTCGCTCCAAATTACTTGCTACTCTTCCTTAAAAGCATCCGACATGGCGGCTGGACTCAGCACGTAACTGACCCAAAAAGGAACCGCAGTGTTCTTGACTTGATATTTACGATAGGCTTAATGGATGCTCAAACGTCCACTGAGGCAAGCTTACCTGGATGCGATCATCTGCCTGTTTTTTTTTCATTTATATTGCACCTTCTGAATGGATACCCCCCGCGTAACCCAAAGCCATATTTCAGAATTTTCTACTCATTGTAGTTTTTAATTCCAACTGGGATTCATTTTTTCTAACACGAGAATACCGAGCGGCCGCCGTTCAGTTGCAGTGTAACCTGCACAAGTACTTTGATGCCATTACTTCGTCCCACACTCTAAGCATGCTACCAAAATAAACTTATTTTGACCGAATAAAATGTAAGCTGGCTAACCTAAAGCGAGCCGTTTGCAAGTCAAGAGATTTTAGTTGTTTCCGCAAACAAATTGAATAACTTAAACTCTAGAAACATATTGGGCCACAGATGCAAATAGCAAGAGCTGCAAGCCCTAAACCAGCCGAGCCCAAACTCACCACTGGCAATACTGCCTGAGCGCAGTACCATCCATTCCGGGTCCTCAGCCAATCAAGTCCAGTATATCATTCACGACAACATTTATATAAAAACTCCACTGGAGTGAGCAGAATCTTCCGCGCGATTCTCCGCCTCCACTCTGGCAAACAACAACAATCTCTCTTCCCCATGCCAACCTCGAGTGAATGCAGAGTCGTACGCAACGGTCGTATTTCTTCCGAAAGACGTCGACCAGCTGTTGGTAAAAACGAAAATTCGCTATCACTCTGGACTCGATTCGTTAACCCAGGCCAAACTTCGCATTAGGTGGAAGCGATGTCCCAATTTTGTTAGCAAACATCTTTAACTTGTCCATTCAGTGCTGCACCTTCCAGTCACAGTGGAAAATCTCTGTGATTACACCCGTTCACGAAACGGGTACACGCTATGACCCTGCAAACTATCACCCAATTAACCACACGCCTATGGTTTCCAGAATCATGGAGTACCTGATTAAGAATAGTCTTATGGCCTACCTTCTGGAACATAAACTTATTGACCATGGCCAGCATGGCTTCCTTCGTAAGATATACTGCACTACTTGCATGACTGACTGCCTGAACACTATCACCGAGGTGTTGAGTACTGGGAGGTCAGTTACAGTAATCTTTTTAGACATGAAGAAAGCTTTCGATAATACCCCACCCTAGGTTGCTAAGTAAAATGACGTTCTACGGTATTGTTGATCCAGTGCTGCCGTGGTTTTCATCTTACTTGTCATTTAGGAAGCAGGTGGTGCAAGTAGATTGCCTAAAATCTGAACCTAGATTAGCGTCCAGTGGTGTGCCCCAAGCCAGCGTCCTGGGCAACCTGCTCTTCCTGTTGTACGTTAATGATGTCTTCGATGTTATTCGAAACGGCACCCCGGTTCTCTTCGCAGACCATATCAAAATTGTGCACACCTTTGGCCCTGAAGTTTTAGAATCCACTATACATCACATACCACAAGACTTAGCGTCACTCAACTCCTGGATGATGAAATTCTCCGCTTGCAAAAGCAGCATCTTGGGATACGAATGCGTTATACCCCTAAGAGAATTCAAGCTTAGAACTCAATCCATCCCCGTTAATTGCCAAGTTCGGAAACTGGGCCTAAATTGTTCCTGCACCTTAAACTTCTCGGAGCATGCTCTCGTACAAGTGGCGAAAGCAAACAAATCAGTGGGGCTGTTACACCGAACTCTGGAGTTGAACGAAAGCGAACTACATCTTTTTAGGACCCACGTCAGACCCATTCTAGAGTAGCTCTCTCTAGTCTGCTCTAACATGAGGCAGTCCGACAGAGTTGCGATTGGAAACGTCCAGCGTGCATTTACCAAACAATTGATTGGCTGCTCTACAAGCATATATTAGACGGAACGCTGTGGGTCGCTGAAATTAGATCCCTTGTGGTTCCGGCGCATAAGACTAAACCTGGTACTCTTTAAAAACATTATCACAGGGGACAGCTGCGTCTCTGCACCTCGTGTTAGGAACCCGCTCCCGTACTCCCTCCGAAATGCGGATTCCACTATAACTCTCCCAGTTACAAAGACTTCCGTCAGAGCCAACTTCTTTAATGTTAGATATTCGTCACTACAGAATAAACTCCCCCATCAGCTGCGCATTCTGTCATCATTATCTATTGCATTTAAAATCAAAGTACGTAGATTAATTACTGTACTCTTTTTCATTAATCTATACCACCCATACTCACTTCAGTATTGAGTATATGAAACTGGATTGGGCTTCTGGAAAACGCATTGATGTCACCTTTTCGTTCATTGCGGAAAGGAAAGTAAATCTCCCTACTAATGTCATTAGGAATCAATCTAGTCCCTTCCAATTCAGACGGAGCGCATGCTACCTATTCTCATGCAGATTTAATTCGGATGCATCTCACCGTTCCTCTGCATGAAAAATGGTACCTATCGCCCATTAGTCTGACCTCATATCTATAAACCCTATCGTTCTAACTGTGGATAGGGTAGCTCGCCCATAGCCCTCTTCCACCCACTCACCTTACTACTTACAACACCGTCGCCAACACGGTGTAGCAACCATAACCTGCAACCGTCTTCCAAAAACGTTCATCATCATCCTCACCCTTAATTTTCATTAACTCTTCTCATCATGCAAATGACTGGGCCGTAGAAATCACCGTGTTTCTCACGAACCCAAAAGATACCCTCCAGGCGAAATTAGTTCAACATCTTTCATTTATCCTTTCTCACTCCCCATCGATATCTCTGTCAATTCTAGACAATTCAGTCCTCATGCTATCCCCACGAACATAACGTCCTATGCGCTATCTTCTCTTCTCGCAGTGATCGTTTCCATCCACCATGATTCCTGGCCCCGATCACTTCCTGTTTTTGAAAGACACGGCTTCCTCGAGTGGAATATAATCCATGAATTCCACGCTAAATTTGGTCAATCCCTATTGTATATATCTTTGTAGCTCGGTCATTATTATTATCAGTAGCAGTCCTACCAAACACCTATTCATTCTCCTAACTCATAGTGTAGACCATCCTACCAAATACCGGTTCATTCTGTTTACTCAGAGCGTAGACGATCGACATACTAAATTAGCCAGCCCAACTATTTAAATATATATATATATGTATATAAAAAGAACACCCGGATTCCCCAGCCACCGTCTATATATTCTGAACTGCACCATGCGCTCTAGTAACTTCTTTCTCTGAGCTGCTTGAAAGATTGCTCGCTTGTTAATGCGCAGCTGGCATCCAGGCCGGCCCGCCGTCCGTATTTTTTCTCTCTCCTCCAGGCCTTATAGTTCTGTTTGGATGGAAACACATACCCATGCTCAGGCGATTATCCGATCCTGGAAAGACAATGTCTCCCTTAACTTACCACATCCGTATTCCTTCCTCCACACCACGAGTACACCGGCGTCACCACAATAGTGCGGGGCGCGGTCGTATCCACCTCTTTGGCCGGCGCACATCGGGCGAGCAGCTCGGCAGCAGCAGTATTTTCAGGTTGGGTGGCCAGCACTTGGAGAGCCGCAACCACTAGCACTTTTGCATTAAACGGCGTTGTAGTTCCGCGTTCAAGTGCATCATTTTGTACTGATATCCTCTTGCTCCTTCTCGAAATTCTTCTGCCAAAAACAAACAAAACGGACTCACAAACGACAACAGTTTTACTGACATTTGATTCGAAATGACGTTCGCAGTGCACCTTGATATTCAAAAACATCTGAGGACCATCACTTTTCATCAGGTCCGTGAAATTTGGCAATGGACTCAAACTCCTGACAACGGTTCGTACGGGTCCACCAAACATTGCCCTATTTTATTACGGTTCTCCTTCTTCTCTTCTAACCCTACCTTCATCTCTGGACCAAGCTGAACTTTATAAGCTCAAAATTGCTCTAAATAAACCTCACGGATTAGTCTTAAGATCACACAATTCTCATCCTGTGTCGACGCTCCCCTTGCTCAACGGACTATGCTTTCAGAATTTTTGAGTTTTATACTGCCCCATATGATATCCAATCTGGTTTTCACTCATTTCCATTCAATTATCGCATCCATATTGATCCGCATTTCCGTCATATAGCTCTTGATTTTCGAGGATCCCGGCCAACTGGCGGCGACAGACGTTGCCTTTTGGGCATATGTTGCGCTCGTGATATGCACCTTTGATGCATTCAGTAATAGGATTAGTCGCAGTGCAGGACTGACAATCATTCACAGAAAAAATCTTTGCAAATCATTATCTAGCTTCAATTTAAAGCTCGAAACCTCACACTTACCAAACCACATTGCTTGTTGTGATCTTTTGAGCGAAACCCCATTGCATCGCATTTCTGGTTTCGGTTTTCCGTGTCTGCACTGCGCCTTCCTTGCACAATTTTGTTCTTGTCTTGCGCATGACTCTCAAAAATCGAGAAATAAACACAAACTAACAAACCTTTCAAATTATTCAAGGTTGATCCCATTCCCTTTCCCTTCGATTTATGTTATTCGCTTTTCATCTGCATCATCTCTGTAATAACTTACTCTTTCCCTGCACATGCCTCTCGCAAATCGAGAAATATACCTTATTGTTACTGTTATTATTAAAACATTGTGGAATCTGGCAGTGGTTCGCTAAGGGAAATAAGAATGAATGCCTAAAAAAGGTGTTCTAACTAAAAATCAAGGGCTAGGCTGAAGGAAGCCGGTATAGGTTCTCACATTTTAACGTTCCCCATTCCAGGTGGAACCAGAAGTTCAGGCAGTCTTTGAAATCTTGGCCCTATCTCAGTTAAAGGAGGATATGTCCAGAAATTTTGAGAAGGCACCCTGAATTGTGTTAAAAAGTGCAAGAAGTGGAAGGGGTCCGGTAACCCAGTCTATAAGGTAGAGCAAAGAGTTGTGAAGAATTCCCATCGGAAAGACGCCTCTAACGGTGGTATCACAGGAAATGACTTGATTTCTGGGGCTGAGCTGTAAGGAGACTAGTCAACGAACCATGCGGGGTTTCTAGCCATGTGTGCTTGTGACCTAAGAGTTTGAAAAGAAGTTTATGCTTCATTTAGGTGAGACGTGGCTAAAGAGTATCAAGCTGCAGCAGCTCACGCCGTTCCATCTAGCTAAAGTTTGATATGGGACCGAGAATATTTTGTGAGTGACCGTTGTACTCTTCCTATAAAAAACCTTGAGATCCGCGCATTTTCCACAAAATTATCGGAGAGTACTTTAGTCCTGGTCCACCTTGTGATTTACGTAGCACTAGTTTACAGCTCAAAGGGCAGAATGTTTTGGCGATGAGACCGTTAGTCCTGTTTCTTTTAGCACTTTGGCAAATCGCTTGCTCGTGGAAGTTGAATGATCATGAGTTTTGCAAGCCTGGATCATTTGCGCACTAAGTGTTCGTTTTTGGGAGACCGCTTATACGTAGTCGATCCGGGGTTGATAAACTTATAGGACAGAATACTGCCTCTAGTTAAAAAGAAATGCAACTTTATTTGCACACATTAATCGTTTGGTAATTTTCAACCCTCTGTGATGTTTGGGGCTTATCACAGTAGACTGGATCGATTTCGCCGGCGAAATGGTAAAGCGTTTTGAGAAGTGTTGCCCGAAAGATTCCACCTAATGGGGCTTGAATATTAAGGGGCCGAGAACACCACCTTTGATTGCATCGCTGGTTGTTGGCTGAGGTTGAGATAGGGTTCCGTAGATAGCGACCACTGGAGAGGGGTCAGCAAGTCAGAAAGTTAACCAAGAGTGGGGCGGATTTAATAATCCATTTTGTTTGGACTTTAGCAGTCTTATTAAGGAAGGTGACTTTAGTATCCCTTTTTTGATGAGCTTTTAGAGTGAAAAGAGCAAAGAAATCAAAGTGGCTGAGGGTGCAAGCCTCTGCATTTGGGGAACATACTGAGATTCACCAACTAAGTTTTTGGTCGGGAGAAGGCCAATTGGCTCATGCTTGAAAATTAAGTCCACAAATCCGGCCAAAGAGGGTGTGTGGCATAATGTAAGGTAGATTCGTGGATCGTATAGTTTCTTTTTTGGAGCGGAGCCACGGTAGAGACTTTCAGTGAACAGAAACTACCTTGTCGACAACGAAGTAGTAAACATGTTTAAATATTAAACTGCTGTGTCGAGTTTGTAGATGCAAAGCGGCTGTGAGACGTTGGTTAATCTAGGTAAGTTCGAAAGCGTGACGAAGGCAACAGACTTCTAAATTTCGCAGATTTAAGCGAGATAGGCTAAATTATGTCGTACGTTAGCCTGTGAAATTTAAGCTAATGTGTGGCGCGGCCGTCATTGAACGCAAAAATGTGAGATAATATTTTCACGGACTTATTTGGGTGATCAGGCTGCCAGCTCTTGTACATGAGTAAATTGGGATAGTTGATTTGTTGTAGAGTGTGGAACTACGGAATACTGGCCGCATGCTATCCAGGATTCGGTCGCCGGAGAGTGGTCTGCTCATGTTTACATAACATGTTTTGAAGTGCAGCCAGCAGGTTGTGCTGAAGTCGATTTACCCTCAGCCACATAGAGACATTTAAGATTAACGTGTAGATATCCCGCATTCTAAGGATATTTTCGTCGTTACAGATTTTGATTATTCGCATTTCCCGGGTTGAGCGCTGTGCGTAGTGAGGCTGTTACTAAGCGGATGCAAACTTGCGCATAAAAGGTCGCCAGTTTTTGGCAGCGGGGTGAGAGAAAGACGTCAGACCGGCCAAGTCTCCGGAGAGTGACAGTCAGATCAGCCCAGTTTGCAAGTTTGCAGAAATCGTCCACGGACTGGTTGGTGGTTGCACAGATTCGAGGCGTACATGAAGGCACGAGACCATCTTTTGTCCATCACCCGGAAATTTACCCAGCAAACTTGTCTTAACGTCAGCAGGACTGTGCGGTGAACACCCAATCGCTGATATTTCTTCCTACGCTGACATGCTGCCCCCATCCTCCTGTTTGTTTTCCAAAAGAATGTCAAGCGATGCGAAGCAGTAATTTCGTCAGAACATCAAATTTTGCGAGCAATTAAGTCTTTTGCCATAGGCCTCGCTTCTCCGCTGATGAGCACTAAGGACTCAAAAGTCTGGTTGCACAAAATTGTTTTGGTGGTGGAGGTCAACAAATGCCTCGATTTCGGACAAGAAAGTTGTGCACATTGAGATCCACTAATAGTTGGACAAAACGTATGCCGCTGAATGAGGGAGGGCAAAATGGAAGGATGCAGGCTTAATGTAAGCCATGCAATGGCCCCAAACCAATTACTTATGAGGTTATAAAATGATTTTAGCCAGTCAATAATATTTGACTTACAGATTTTCAAACCGTCAGTAGTTCTAACGATGTCGTTGAGGGGATTTTTACAGAACGTCTAGGGGCGAGAAATGTAGCTAGGTATGGTATCGCGTTAAAAATTAGAGACAATTTGGACGTCTGATCAAGGCTAAGGGGTTTAGTATAGAGAGTAACAGTCGGGAGAGTGGCCCGATGAGCAGAAATAGAGCGAGAAGAGGACGGTGGAAAAAGGTTGACGAACTTCGTTTGGAACTAAATTCCTAATAAACTTTTAGGGCCTTTGAAGGTTGGACACCTTGTACGAGCATAGTGAGTGGATGAATGCCGTTTTTAAGTGACCGTTGGGTGGCACATCACAAAATCCGGGATGGGAGTGATTAAATGATGTGCAATCGGGGGAAAAGTGGCCATGCCTATGGGGGCGTTGGGTCTTGATACTTTTAATATAAACGTAGGGGGGAAGGATGCACCGCGATCGGCACAAATGACCAATGTTAGTCAAAAATGATTTAGCTTTGGCCAGTACATACTTGAGAGGAGAGAGACCATAATCCCTGGGACCGATAGGTTGTCGTTCAGTTAATTTTAAGGGTTACCGCTGAAGTGAAATGAATGCGTTTTGGTGATAGGTCTAAGCCAATGCGGAAGGTATGCGACACTGCATTACTATATAACCGACTGCGTCCAACGAGTTGTTCCGTTACGGCAACCTCGGAGGGATCTGGAAGGAGGACACGAATCTAGGTAAATAAGAAGCTTGTTCCACGAAGCTAGACCACCGCAGCAGTACCAGAATGCATGTTTTTGTAATCACAACGGCGGGTGGCACTGCAACTCCGGAAGGAACCTGTGGGGACATCGCTTAGGAAAATCTGAGATCTTGGTGACTGAGGAGAATGGTTAGGCTTACGAATGAATGGAATTTCACTGGCGTTGGGGCAGAAATTATGCGGTTATGGTAGACTAAGGGTTGAGTGAAAAAACGGCGAAGGTGGCAGGCTGATAACTGACAACGGTTTTGTGGCCGTTGGATTTATGTGGGTGCCACAAATGGTAGGACGACAGCGGCACTCATTAGTTGTGGCCTGGTTGTGTGATTCTGGGGATCGCGGGCCAGACTTGACAGTGAGCAGCCCAAGCAGACAGCAGTCAACTACGAAATATGAAGAGGGTTTTTGTTGCTTGTATTGGGCTGAAAAGAGGCCGCACTTAGACGTTCACCTGGACCACTTGGACGACCGATGTCAGAACACTATCCTGAGGTATTTTATTGACATTAGAAAACCTGGCTCCTTTCCAAATGGCGGGTGGCTCTAGTTTCATTGGTAGCCCTCATCCGGGGTGCCGTATTTGCCCTGATGGACCGAATTTATGGAGTGATGTTTGGTTTTAGCCGCACCGAAATGCCCTTAAGATAATGAAGTTCATTTACATTTCTTGGAATTAGAGCAGTGTTAAGCAAACTATCGTGTGGAGTCCAAAGGGACTGTTCTCATGGAGTTGATAGATAGGCCGCCTGCAGCTAAGGGTGAGTGAGGGTGGGAGCCATGTTGGAAGACCATTTCCGTAGGTCGGGCAGGGGCCGCTGTTAGAATAACAGAGCTGGAGACCGCAGAAGCGGATAGACTGGACGTGGTCTTTACGAAGAGGTCATTAGCACAGCTCAGGGAAGTTGATGCCCTAAGGTGAAGCACAGGGCTTTAAGTCTCATTTGTTTGTTCAGCATTGAATTCGGTGGGTATGCAAGGATTGCCTACTTCATGATACAGAATGTTGCTAACTTTGTCATTACCTTTTAGAGACGTGGCAATCAGAGGAGGCCTGAGGCACGGTTGTTAACTAAGTGGACGAAAGAAGAGTTTCGGACGCACCAAAGTAGACGGATGTTTTATGTGTTGCTGGAGTCCAAAGCTTCAGAGAGGCCAAATTATTGAGAAGACGTCAAGTCCGAGGGTTGAGGAGGTCGTTCGACTGTACACAAACTTGTTTCCGATGACGATCTTGAATTTATGATTGCTTCTGCTTGTATGGGTGTCCTGTTAGCATGCATCTTATTATTTTTGAATGGCACAACACGGGCATTTGTCTCTGTTCTGCCAGCTTCTAAAAATTTCGGAAGGGCAAAAAACAGTCGTAATGTTGTGACCTTTTCCGCAGCATAATAAAGGTACCTTGATAACCGGAAATGTCGCATGCACGCGGTGTGCGGGGCTTAATCGCTTGCAGCTGTAAACCTTATGAAACGTTGAATACTGCGAAATTTTTATCGTCGTCAACGGGTGTGATATATTCCTTGACAATAGGATCGAAATAGCAATCACTTATTTCGAGACTTTGAGAAATGTAGCCATTTCAAGCATACAGGTAGTTGGTTAGTGGAAATAATCCTCACACAATATCTTCCAGTGACTGAACGTGACTTAGGAGAAATTCAATCATTTCATGGTCAGTGGTTTTCGTAATGTCCACGTCACACACAGCAACCAGAACCACCGAGCAGGGAGGAACCCCGTGAACGAACATATCGCTCGATTTACCACTTGTTGCAATCGCACTTGAAACCCGTTTCTTTGCGCGGATCTTGAAATGAGTGCTGAGAGCATCCTGCCTTTTAATTCGTCGCGTATTTTCTCTAAAAGCGCAGTGAGGGCAATGTTTAATGGTAAAATGTGCGCAAAAACGCGGGGGGTGGCAAATACTAGATGGGCAATGAATTGATTTGGTAATGTTGAGAACAAGGAGAGCAGTTTGGTGATTGCCTGTTAGCAATGCGATAGTTTTACTGCACTAATACGTCCAAAAGCAATACGGAAGTTGCTTTAGGAAGTATTTTTAAAACTGCGAAGGACTTGGCGCCCTAGAAACCAAAGGAATGTAAAGAATTTTGCAATTGACTGATGTCTTAGGGGGCTGTGGTACCTGGGTATGTCCTAGCTTGGTTGGGTAGAGATCTCGACCGCAAAAGGTCACAAAAGAAAACTAGGAGTTTAAAACTGTAGATAATACATCCAAAGAATTCGTGTGGCAGGAAACTAGCAGGCCGAGTATACCATATTATCGTAGAGAGCCGTGAAGGAGGACGGGGTAAAAAACATGAAGGTATGAACTAAACATCCTCAGTCAAACATGGAGGTTGGCCGGCAGGATGATACTTGAAGGAGTAGAAACAAGTAAAACAGAGAAATAAGTAGACGGGCCAATGGTTAAAAATGCGCACCATCAATTCCAGCTACCAGGAATGGAACCTGAGTGCCCTTTTTCGAGAACCTGGATCGAGGCAAGTGGGCGGATAAAAGCCTGTGGGCCCAAAACGACAGTACGTCACCTAATGGAACCACCTTGTTGAGGCAAGCTCAAGAATCCCTGGATGAGGCAAATAAAGAGTCAAAATACTGATGCGCAAGGCGTGTAGTGAAAGCATAAATGGCACTGGTTACAAAACTATGGTACATTAAGGCCATCAGTCTGCAAAAGAAATGAAGCGAATTAATGCGAGGAATTCACTGATAGATAATTGTTGCTATCACCAAAATGTGATCGGAAAAAGACCGTTCTGTCTTATCCCCGGCAGTTTCGTCCATCTGAAGCACAATGTGGTTGACAAAACACAAGGGGGATGGATTTTGCCACTCGTTCTCTCGGATTATATAAAACTTGATGCTTCGGTTGCTCGAGCTACTCCAAATGAGCAGGTCCTCTGTGTCACGTTTGCCTACGTATGAAGCCTGGTAGAATGAGTTGCATTCACGGCCCCCCTAGAAAAACAAGACGGATGATTGGGCGCTGGTGAGATTGCCAGAGAAGTTGACGAGCAAACCTAACTATTGGGTGTACAGGGATACCTTGACCTCCCTGAATTTTCCTGGGTATGGGGGAGCGCAACTAGATTTGCTGCCGGTGAGGAGTTCCATTCACGGCTCTATATTCATTGCCTGGTTCAGCAAGTTAAACAGGCTACTGGGTTTTGAGTTAAGCAGCAAGTATCGATGGTAAGCCCAGTGATAACCAGAAACATTATTGATATTTGCTCTGTGGTAATTATGGACTCATGAGAAATAGTAATTGCAGCATACTGCAAGTGATGTTGGCCGCAAGACATGTGGTACCACGAGCACAAATCGCCGGAAACTTGGCCGCAATCAAGAAGGGGATCTGAAAAATGCAGCACCAGGCCCTTATGGACCCTAGGGAGATCAGACTCATCGGTTGGTTCTGGTGGCTTGAAATATGAAGAGGATTACTGCACCTAACTGGTGTCATTTCACTGAGCGCCATCCATCTTGGTGAAACCTTAGGATAGAAAGAGCGATTGTGTCCCGAAGATGGTTATGTTTATCGCAACGGTCACAAGTCCCATGGGGCATGGGCCGCCTATGCCAAGTGTGAGAGTGGAGTTGATGCAATGAAGGCTGATGCCATGTATGTGTAAAAAATGTCAGCTTGGGATGCGAAAACAAGTCCCAAGAGTTAAAGTGCGTATATGCCTTCCAAAAAAGGCCACCCCGGTTGACCAGCCGAATCCGTAAGTCATTTTATGTTAGGACATAGACTGCTAGCTTTCTATATAGCTCGATCGGCCGAGCAGTTTGTGGGAAAATTTTTTAATACTCGTAGCCTTACAATCCCGGTGGTAGATGAGCATCCGGGTCAGAAGATTTTGCAAGCAGAATACCTTGGGACCGGATGTTTGGACCTCGTTCTGTTCCTTTAATTTGTAAATGTCCTGGAACAGGAAATGGCTAAGCTTTGCTCCATATTTACGGATGATTTCAACTAGCAGAAGGTATTTACCAGGATTTAGAGACGGCCGAAAAATTTTCGGCTGGCTAAGCTCTACTACTCAACCTTGAAAGATGTCATCTGATGACGACAAGCGCTGCCCGTTTGGCGATGGGCCACTGCATAGCATGTCACTGGTCAAGGATTCATGGGATATCGAAAGCATAACTTGCAGTCACTTAGGCGATGTCAGGTATCGGCCGGCAGGGCCAGAAGAGTAATCATCAGAGATTTTAAGACAATATTATGCACTCGAAGGGAGGCGTTCCTGTTCGTGAACGAAGTGCGAGTGCGTTCACTTCCAGAGTGCTGAGCACACTCTAAGGCTACAAATTAACGCAAGGATATGGATTGCATCGCAAACATCCAACGCTTAGCAGACACGATGGCGGCTCGATAGCAAGGAAGGAGTTATGCACAGGCGCTTCGGGGACTATTACTTTACCAAATGAAACGCAGAAGGAAAAGTAGGTATTTAGCACAAATTTTCAAGATTGTGAATTGCCCACAGGGCAAGAACGCTGGCGATCACTTTGCGTTTGATGCCATGTGTCGCTCAAGGGACAAAGCATCACGTTACATAGGAGTCCATATAGCATAAAATATATGGATCAATATCTCACTAACCCGCTGTTTAAATGTAGAACGGATTACCTGGCTGTCGTTTGCGACATATCATTGGAAGCGTTCGAACGGGTTGTAGATCTATGTTCGAGTACGACAGCCCCAGTTTTCGGAAAAAATGGTACCGAGTCACATCGCTGCTTAGAAAATTCTGATATACTTTGCTAGATTTTCGAGTTTTTCAACGTCATATAATGACGGTATTTTATAAATATCACAGTGTTGCCCCGAAAAATTGGCTCCGAGAGCATCCACACTCCCTTCTCTTTTCTCTTTCTCATTATTGTGCTGCATCCACAAACGTCGTGGATATTTACGCGGCCGCAGGTCAGTCCGTTCTCCTTTCAAATAATCTTCATTTTCAGGTTTATAAATATGACCTTTCAGGTCTTCGTCATGTTGCTTGCAGTGATTAGACAATACAAGGTGATTGGATGTTGCCTTCACCACAGTCACTCCTTCCACTGATCGCGTGACCGTTCTCACTTGCGGAATCGAAAGATAACTACCGAGCAGGAGGCGTACGTCATGAACGTGAAAGAAATTTTCGGCGGTGCCAGAATGGTTTGCCGATAAGCAAGGGAAAGTTTTATCCGTCTGGTGACAGTCGGTGATGTAAACAGTCTCGGGCGAAAGTTTCGCCAGCGAGATGACGGTACCGGTGTCATCCGCGTGAACGACTTATTACGCGAACAGGGCACTCCTCGTCTTATTTAACGGGAACGTGCAGTTCGATTTGCGTTTTTTTCGGGCCGGATAGTATTTGCCACTCGGAATGGGTGTAGTACGACGTTTGTCAAGGTTGTATTAACTTCCAGTGCGCAAGCTACTTGAACCTGGAACCGACGTTTGCGTGCAGTTACTGGGTGCATTAGGTAAATAACACATGGAATTCAACAGGGTTAATATGACTTTTCATTCACAATTACTATTTTCATTCCAAAGAGCCCAAGGTCACGTGAGACGGAAGAAGAGGACCCAAGGCAAACGACGTGGATGCAAAGTAGAAGAACTGCAGGAGGTACACAATTGACGTTAACGCCCCGTCGGCCGCTTTGATGCCACCACTATCTGGTTAACTGTACCGATTTCCAAGATCGTTTAATCCGGTGACCGCTTTATTGTATGACTTAGGGTACATGTGTTCTCTTTCAAGTTCGCTAAAACGGCAGGAGTTCCTGTTCTTCCGCAGAAAGGTTGGATCTCGTTTATCGGCAATCCGTTCACATTGCCAAATGTAACAATGGAATTGTAAGAAATCCGTCCTTCCACAGGCAAATGCATGGTTAGTCATAAGGGTATCGTTGGCCATAACTACCCACATACATATAGATGGGGTTAAAGGTGTACTTCCTACTATCAGTGGGTGAGCACAATTTTCCGTTCGTAAGTTAAGGTATACATTGACTTGCCAATGTCAGAATATAACGTTCACTTAGGCGCACGTGAAAACGCATGCACTCCTACAAGTGCGGTTATTTTACCCCTCATGCAGGGCGAGAGGAATAATCTTCTATTGGCCTAACTGTGTGTGTATACATATATATTGTCCGGCTGAGGAACCACGGGATAAATTGAGCAACCGAAGGCGTAAACGTTGACGGGTGACGATCATCTTTTTTCTCTTCATTCTCGTTTTTTACCCCAAACAGTTTTCCCATAATAGCCGGATTGATTGCAGACATATGTATGTATAGAATGCGATTATGGGTCAAAGAAGAAAACTTCCGTTTTCACCATGGAAGCCAGTAGGCTTTGCTGCCTTGGCATGCTAAGTAGGTTTTTTATTTTTCTTGGCAAAACGACATCCACGTTTTCCAACTAGCACAGCTCGTTCAAAATCATCCCATTTTTACCATTCTGCCAACTCGTCAACACTCACACAATATGGCTGTTTCTCGGGGTGTGCAAGTCGTTAATAATCGAAATACAATTAACCACATCTGATCCGCTCAATCTGCGGAAGACAAAGATGAATGCAACAACTAAACGAGTAAACAATTATCCCGTTAAAAGTCGCCACTCTTCCATCGGCTCACCTTACTCGTCAACAGACGACAGCCCGGAAACAGTGGGCGACACTTTCTATCAATAGCTGCACAACCTCAAACCCGTAAAAACAACCGGTGACATGGTGGATTTGGTAGAAAACACGAATGCTCGGAAACGCCCGCACTACCCGCTTCTGTGATTTCAGGTTTTGGAGAGGGGTAACTCATGGAGGTATTTTATTCCTTGTAGATCCTGTCATGAGACATTTGAAGACTTCCAGTCCTAAAAACTTTTTCCATGAAGGTTGGACACCGTGTTGGTGTGAGCACAAAAACAAACACGGCGCACACGATTCAATCTAGGCCTTCTGGTGGCTGAACACAGAAGATGGAGCCCCAAGAGTAGCGTGTATTGATGAATAGCACGACTGCCAACAAGTTAGGCAGAAAAATACGTCGAATAGGCTCGGATCACCACCCTCTTATATGGTCTTAGGCCAGGTCTGGCCTCCAACATTGCGAATTAATGCGGATGTCATGAAGCTGACCAATCAGCGTGCTGTAGTGGAGAGGCATGTCGATCATTTAATTAACGGGAAACGAAATAACGGGAAAATGGGAACCGATACAGTTTTAGGAAAAGATATTAGAATCCTTATAAAAGTAGGAGAAGACATGGCCGTCTCTTCAACATCCGGAAAATTGTAATGGTAAATAACCACACATGTTCCCACTTGGTCATGTTTGGTAATGAGTTCGCATTCCGCAATCAAAAACGCCGAGAATTCTGCAGATGAGTCTTCTTGCCCTCATCTGTAACCTACGAATACACAGGTACGAGGATTTCAGAAAGTGATTCCTGTCAAATTTTGACCAAGAACCCAACGTCAGGTTACAGCAGTTGATTGATGAATGGAAGCGTATCGCTAAGCTTAAGCATTATTCCGCCACGATTTAACAAAAATTAATTTGGCCCTTGTGGGTCACACAGCCAGTACACGCAAAAGGCCAACACATCCATCACAACGTCCGACGACTCCAAGTCACCGGACTCCCATGATCGACATGAAAGTAACGTGAAACATGGCATTTCCGTTGATTTTATATTCACTGCCGGCATCGTGTCCAGCATTGTGCGATTACGGGGCAGTGTCGAGCCCGTGTCTGTGCCGTCATGTGCTCAGCGCCTGTTGGGATTGTGCTCATAGTCTCAGAGAACTGAGCCCCGTGTTGTATTTGCTTTTGTGCTCCCACCAACTATGTAACATGGGGTCACGGTCCCCACCTTTCGTGAAAAACGTTTTTAGGACTGGAAGTCTTCAAATGTCTCATGACAGGATCTACAAGGAATAAAATACCTCCATGAGTTACCCCTCTCCAAAACCTGAAATCACAGAAGCGGGTAGTGCGGGCGTTTCCGAGCATTCGTGTTTTCTACCAAATCCACCATGTCACCGGTTGTTTTTACGGGTTTGAGGTTGTGCAGCTATTGATAGAAAGTGTCGCCCACTGTTTCCGGGCTGTCGTCTGTTGACGAGTAAGGTGAGCCGATGGAAGAGTAGCGATTTTATTTACTTTACACGAACTTCTCGTTGTTTTCATGTATAGCCGGCTGTCGATTGTGATTCATTCAAATAGTGCATCCTCAGCCTTCTCACTGGGAGCCACCAATGCCGACAACACGAGGAGCTGCAGCCTCAGGGTCCCCAGAAAGATGCAGACGAAATTTTACGAAAGGACTAGACGGGGATTTTAGTAGCACAACAGAGCTGGAGTCTTAAATGTGAGTATCTCAAATGCATCACACATCGATCGCTAGGGTCTCCTGTACACGGTCAAAAGACCCGTGTTGGTCTACATCCATCAGTGTCCGCACACTGAATGTGGCTAGTTTAAAGGGGCGTAGAGTTCGAAGAGATGCGTCAGCCGGCAGAAGCGGGTTCGTTGCGATTTGGATGCTATCTGGGAAAGAACGGAAGAGAACCGGAACAGGACTTATTTCAGTGACACTACCACTAGCATGACCGACTGCAGTTCCTGATGAGTGTGAGGGAATCGGGTGGGGATAATATCAATACGAGTCCAGTAGATCAACAAAGTTGTATACGGTGGAAGGCCATATTCGTGAATGAGAAAAGAGCTAGAAACGTCCGTCCGAAGATCATTCATTTTCATAGTATGTTGTGGGTTCTTGTACTACTCAGTCTCTCGGTCTAGAGTAGGCGATTTTTATTCGAAGATGCACTTCCATCCTCTGCGCAGCCAGGTGCGGTCTGCAAGAAAACAGTCATTTCAAGCGAGTCAGTTGATCGGTTCTTAAGCCAATTCGGAAAATCTTGGGCGGTCAGTGGAACACGACCAGGGGCAATGGCCTTATTTATTTGGCGGGTCGCACTAGTCACGTCACAGTGCCACCAGCGGACTTTAATGGTATTCCTTTAAATAGAATGCTTGTCAGGCAAAAACCTGCTTCACCCTACAAACTGCCACTGCTTGTCCACTACCGTTTATTCGATGGACGTGAGCCCACTTTTCCACGGCTAATCCTTTGAATGGTAGCTCTCCCCTTATCCTCAGCCCGGAGATGTGAACATTAGTACTGAATTCTGCCCTGATAGGCAGCAGGACGATGCGCGGGGTCCGTAGCCCACTGGCACTCGGCGAATGACTGATCAGTTCGTTCAACCTTCGGATGAGGTCAAACATCCCGGTGGCCCAGTACCACTCCGTGGCCACAGCTCGCGATAGACATGAATATACACGCTTCGTACGCAGTCCGAAGCGTGTATATTCTAAGAGCGCCAAGCATTCGTTTTCGTCTGCTTACTGTGATGCGAACTCCTCTGCCACGTGTGGGGTTTCCTTAGCTGAGGTTTTCCGAGGCGCACAGTCGTTTAGAAGCATTTCAAGAGGTCGTGGCGAGAAGCCACCTCGGAGCCGGAGACATCACCCTGAATCATTTGGAGCCCTTGGTCGCGCGGAACAGGATGCATTGTCCGGCACCGACAACATTCCAGCAGATAGTTGTGGATCTGTGGGTACATGCAGACATGCTACCACTACATTAGTCTAATCGTCGCAGACGGCTCACGAAATGACTGATTAGGTCCAAAGTTATCTCACTGTCAGTGCTTAATCACAAGGACAATGTTACGAAGATGGCCATGTCCCCATAATTCAAAGGCGCTAAAATTGGTATGAATGGTTAATTCAAACAAAGCTGTACAATCCGATCCTGACAGACCTCGACCCATAACCTACCTAGGAGGATACATCGAGACAATCGTTCTGTGGGCATATGCAAAACGTGTCCCAACTACCTTAATTTATCCGCATTCATTGGCTCTTCTAAAAGCCGAACTCTAGGACTAAGTACCTTACGCCTAACCTCTCATTTTCTATAAAATGATCCTACAATATTTCGCCACTATTGCAAAGACATCGGTGTTCGAACGTCGAAAGTCTGAGCAGATGATGTTGGCAAAGGCCGTGTTTCTGAGCCCTAGAGCAATACCGACCTCGATTCTGCTGTGAATAGTCGGCCTTTGATCCGAAGCCGGCTGCCACGTAGACGCCACAGGCGCATCAAGTTGGTAAATTTCAATCGAGTTTTCCGTATGCGTGAAGAAACTTCATCCAACATACGACCACTTGGTGAGACATCCAGTTCTGCCCCTCCTCCACAAATACATGTTGAGTTTTTGAGCCCATACAATCTGGCAATAGTTGCCATTCAGACGGTCAAGAAAGGCTTGCAACATCGTCCACCTATTTTGACTCAGACATCTGCCCATCTCACTATTCTGACAGGAGAATAAAACTGCATACTGATCGCAATGACAAAACCGAAAAGTAAGAGTGAAGGAAGCATCCCTTGTCGTGGGGAACTCGAGTGAAAGATGGCCGTAATTATGAACTCTATTTCGGCTGTTCGAAAATGGAGACTCGATAAGTGAGATTAATTTTTCTGGAAAGTCTTTCAGTGAGAGACCACTTTCAAATCATTCGTCTCTGAGTGAAGATCTGGTCACTACAACCCTCGTCGAGACGGAAACCAGCTTTATTATCACGCTTGCATCTTCTGCGAGTACCAAATAATCAGTGGATAGTATTGCCCGTGGGCGTTTTTGGTGGGATTCTTTCCAGCGTAGTTTATCCCATTTTCGCGACAAGTTATCGCCTTTCTTGCAGATGTTTCAATCAATGATTCACACCAGTCTTTAGGAATTTCTCCCCTCGTCGAGGATGACCCTAGGAGTTCTTTTCAAACGTGATATCAACACGTCGCCATCCTCCTTAACGAAGTATGGGGAAAATCCATTTGGTCCGTCTGCCTTATGCCTTTTAAGAGAATCCATCTCCATGTTCACTTCCGTTTCCAATAAATTATTGGTATCTTCATGCGCTGGCTCACTTGGAGGCGTAAATGAGAGACCCACTTTGGCCTAATCTCACCCACAAACGGTCGGGCTTTAAACTAGCACGGGGCTGTGAGCGGGCGCTACCCACCCTGCACAAAGCAATTGGTAACCTGGTTCTGACCGTCCTGTGCGACGACTGTCGCAGTGTGGAATTAATTGTTTGTACGATTCGTGGGGGTCTGTGGACCGGTGCTGCTAGAGAATCCAGTCGCTAATCAGGAGAACGATTAGGTTAGTCATCAAAAGTCTGGTCCTCACTATAACCTATCCGCAACTCAACCGAGAATGCTGGTCGAGCCGAGGTACATCTACCTGGATCCATTGTTGTTCCTTTCATTTCTCCGATTGGTTTACCAGCTCACCTCAATCCCCAATCCGATGCAGAGCATCATGAGACTACTTCGTTAGACCTCTACCCAATGATGTCCCGAGGTAAGCGGTCTCGTATATTTCGCCGGATCATGGCGTCATGGAAGCCGTCACACCTCATCAAAGTTGTCGTATTTTGACTCCTCATAAGTCTTTTGTGGACAGAACAAGTGCAAAGGCTGTCAATGTTTGAGCACAAGTATCTTCTTAAATGTCGCTCGAATTTAGTAAGTGAATCTTATCAGTAGCAGAGGTTCGATTTAAGATATTGGGCCTGAACTTAAATTTTTAGAAGTCAATAAATGTGGACGTTTTTTTTACATTTCCGAAGATGGTCCGCGTTAATATACGTTGTTGATATTGGTTTGAAGATGAGTCAAGATGGTCAGTTTATTACCTAGCTCAATCGCATAAAAGTTTGGCCATTGTAATGGCTGGTACAGTTTCAGTCAAACCGCCGACCTGGAGCGCCCGAGATCCTCTGAAGAGGAGATACTAGGTGATATAACTCAGTGTCACAGTCTCTTATGTCCGTGCTTTTGAAATGTCTTCGCTTGTATTTAGTTCATCAGCTTATTGCCTTTCGATCGATATTTTGCAATGGGCGCATCATTGCTAGTTTAGGTATTCCGAAAACTGTTACCGAACTGTTTGAGCTATTCTGAAAACTTCGGTCCAGTTAGAGCAGTGAAGAGCCTCTTCCAAAATACTCGTCGATAGATTACGCATCATCGGTGTAAAAATATTTTCGCTTGAGTAGAACTCTGCGAAGCAATATGAATTTCCTTGCAGTGCATGGGCAGGTTTCCTTAGCTTGGTTTGGAGTTTTCAGGTTGCCACATGCTTATTCGCAACCAGACGCGTTTACTAATCCCGAGGCAAGTTTGTTATTCGATGTCAAGTTTGAGGCGATAACTGACTGAGGATGAACTGGGCACCCACTGAATATTGACCAAAAGGAAACCGACTACATTCCTTTTTCAGTTACATCCTTCCCAGTCATCTAATTTGAAAATCGCTGAATCCGTCTTACGTCGGTTTTTGCTAATCCATTTATATTAAGACCATTGAATCATTTTTGTGTTTTCCAAGGCATTGGTCAACCTAGGTGATCCAGGATTTTTTCTGCTGCACAATTTCATGATCATCATTGCTCAGCGTTGGACAACAAATCAAACCCCATCGACTGCTGCCTTTTCCCCAGATTCACATGATTCTGTGAAGAGTGATATCCAAAGGAGTGGACCTACACAGGCGGGAAAAGATAACAGTGCTGCAGCAGCCAACAAGTGGAACAGTCTAACTGTGCGAGCGCACTCTTTCAATCATTCTGATTCGATAGAAAATGACAACACGATCCCCTTGCTTGCGATTCACTGCCATGTCTATCCGTGTCTCCAGCCAGCTAGTTGACGGGTCTTTCGAAACCCAACCACGAAGATCCGAGACACCTACTTTACCTATGTTTGCCGTGCGTTTTCTCATTCCATGTTGCCGCGTCATCTACTGGCCTCCGCATGGCTTCTTCCACCCGGTGGGAAGGTACAGTATCGTAGATGCGTGTTTGTCATACGTAACACGACCCAACCAACGAATTCCCCTAAGCTTTATATGCTGAGATAGGGTGTTCTCGCATTAATAACCCGATCACTCCACCGTCTTACCGGTACTACGTAGATATCGGTGATCGAAAACCTCCAACCGACGAACATCTCCGACACGCATACTCCATGTCTCGCAACCATATAACAACTGGGTGCACTGCGGCACAGTATACACTGCCTTTTAATTTCAGTAAAATATCAGAAAGACTGAAATATCAAAGCATTGATTATTGATGGTGTCATGTGCCAAATCAAAACCCGACGCACTTCGTGCAGTGACTGTCAATCATCGATGGCCCTTTGTAATATCCGGAAGCTCCTCGCTACTGGCTAAACACCCCGGATGTTGTTCTGCTATCCACGACTTAGCGTTTCTCCCAATAGCTATCCTTTGCTAATCCATAGGGTACGGTCACACTTTCTCATGTTATATAGCCCCTTGAATATCATTGAGTAAACTCTTCATGTAAAGAACATACAGGCCCGAGCGTGTGTATTCTTCCATCATGCATCTCTTTTTAGTTTGTAGTTGTATGCAGAGGTCTATACTTGTGTAAACCAAACATTTGCGTCTCGTTCTTCAAATATTTCATCTTCAGCTTTGCAGATGCAGTTTTGGTTCTGGCCCACGCGGTTTTTTCCTTATTTTACCGAATCCGGGTTTTCTATGAACCAGCTTGTTTAGCTGGAAACATGATTCAGCGAATCGTTTGCAAAAGGTTTGAATTGTTTGAAATATAGGGTAACCATTCAGGATCGGAATGCTCTATGCTGGTGGACAACTGTTCCCTAAGCATCGCCTTTTATGTAAACCAGCGGCTGTTCCAGATAGGTCTACGGTCGAGAAAGCTGTCTTTAATGAAGTTCAAATACAAATGTTTAGCCGTGAGTTTCAGGCCGCACTTTTTGGATTGGTCGTCCCGGAATACGGCCCTCCTCCGCGCTCTGTTTGTGCTGATCTTGAAGCTCACGGAATAACGCTTCGCAGACCAACTTCCTCACATCCTCCGGTGCGGTTTCCTCTTCCTCGCATGAACGGTGCGAATGTTAAAGAACATTTTTATAATGTTGCCAAGACGATGACAGATCCGTACGTCAACCTTCTGTCCTCTTTTCCATCACAAGTACCTCCTATGCCTACAGAATGGAGTGCCAACTCTGGGTGGACAAGGTAAAACTTATTTGATGTTAGCCGCGAGCTTCAATCTTTTCAGGTATTTTGATGAACGTTGGACTTCGGTTGAAACTCCCATGGAGGACGTCATTTTTTTTGATACTGAAGTACTTTTATGCGAAGGCGATGCGCCCACGATGGCCGTGGCCTTATCGCCCGTTGCTTGGTAAAACGTGTTCCTGTCTTATCCAATTTCTACTTAAGGTATTCTTGGGTATCACCGGCGTTGACCCAGAATAATAACGATTCAAAATCACGTGGCCCTCTGATTCACTTATCAGCTAATTTTAACGAAATCAAATGTGTGATTGGTCATTTCGTTAGCTATGATCGTGCCCGAGTTAATGAGGAATATTTGCCCCAAGTAATTGTCCATTGGTTTAATTTCCTGATTCATCCACTAGGGTACGAAGACCCGGTTTATCGACACATTGGCATTACACGTGGCTGTTTCCGGGCTGACTAGCACACAGCGTCACTTGAAAACAACAGCCGAAAAACAATTGTTCAACAATAAATTGTGGCAGAAATTCATTAAGGATCATGGGAACGAAACGACAGGAAAGGTCGCTGAAAAGTCTGATCTAATGGTCAGTTGCAAGGCTGATGCCAATTTATTCGTAAATCTTATCGATTGCGGTTGAATCACTTTCCATCTCTCCTAACGTCTCCGGTCCTAGAAGCACTGCTACTCTATTCTAGCCTTTACGAGCTAATGCGAAATGCCCAACGTTTTATGGGTTTGTTTTCGTATTTTTTTGTTGCACACTAGATATTTTATGGTAAAACTGGTAAATCAGAAATCCCAAAGACGCAGATGTTCTTTTTATCATACCGAATGAAAACGGTGAAACGCTGTTTGTCCGTTGATTGCGCTGTTACCTAGTATACATGGGATGCAAAATGGAGGTCGGTGTTCACAGACTATTGGGAGCCGGTGGCCGCTAATCCAATTCATACGCTTCCGAATAAATTAAGGTCAGGACTCAGTGGCCCCAGGAAGTCTAAATAGACACCTTATCCACGTCATCCGGTTAATGCGCTCCTTTGCGCGTATTGCAGTGACGTGGTTGGACGGCGATTCATACCGATCGTGTTGCCAATGGGCTTTCGCGACATTTTATGCGGAGAGTCCTTGCACGACAAGAACCCATCACGTTTTCGACTGCCGCTACGGCCACTTATTTAGTAAGTACGCCTCCATCCCATTTAAGGTTAGCCACCAAAATGGTAGCGTTCATAAATCCGATACGTGCGCACACCTCGACGACGGTTAGTCGTTTAACACAGTCGAAAATATGGGAAAGCTGTCGTTAAGTACTTGACATATTCCGTCAATCACCGAGGCCAGGAATGAACAACTGTCTGCACAAAACTGGAGAAGTCTTTCTCCGTTATTTGTTTACTGAGCAGGCAAGGCGCACCTCCCATCTATACAGGACTCCGATGCACTAAATTTTCCAACTTGTGCGTTAAAATTACCTGCCACCACTACAATGTCAGAGCCTTTGCACCTTCGAACAGGAGTGACGAGTTCCTCACAGAACTTGTCTTTTTATATGTCAGTGCTGCAGTCTGTTGGGGCGTATGCCGAGATGACAAATAAACTGTGCTTAACACTACTGTCTTTCTGGACCCCGACTGATCCCTCCAGTCTCATGGCGCACAAATGATCGTTAATGGGCATCCAGTCCAAAAGGGCTGCTTCAGCCTTTTCATTTAGGACTATTGCCACGCCGCGTTAGCCCACAGTTTGAGCTGCTTCATCTCCTGAAGTGTACAGGAAACACCTTGACGAGACATTTGGCGCGGTTAGTTGAATTACTCTAATCGAGTCTTGAATTCGTGTTTCACTCATGCAGCAGACATAAACCGGAATTGAGTCCACTATCAGAGCTAAACACGCCTGTTGGCCAGCCCACATTCGAGTGCGCACATTGGAGGAACCGAGATTCAGAGGGTGACGAGGTTTGAGAAAATGTGATCTGACAGACTGGAAAGCAGCTACTGCACTGTTTGACAATGAACCGTTGCCAGTATCGGGCGTGTTATCAGTGGGGACACTATGGGAAAGCAGAGCGGGCAAAGATATTGGGTTGGAGACATAAGAGACAGGTTGAGTAAAGGAGGGGAAACTGTGAACAGTAGCATACTTATCACTACTCATCCCGCTCGAAGCAATGGACAGCGCGGTCCTGATTATCTTGCGCGACGACCGATACAGTATGGAATTATTTGTAGGCGTTTAACTCATGGGGATTGATGGACGGGTACTGTTAAGGAGTCCAGCCGCTAAGCAGAGGAACGATTAGGGTTCTCAACTAAAGCCTTTGGTTTTGACAAGAACTTGACCGCAAGGCAGCGGAGTATAGCTGTGTGGAAGCCCATCTGCTTAGATCAATTATTCTTCCACTCGTTTTTCCGACTGAGCTGCTAACTCAGTTCAACCCTCGACTGGGAGGACCAGGAGACTACTTCGTCAGGCCTCTACCCATTGACCTTCCAGGCATGATTGGATCTTGGGCTTGAGATAAGCCATCCTGTATAGCTCGTTGGATCATCGAGGCACGCAAGCCGTCACACCACGTCAAGGTGCAGTGTCGTCAATAACCGAGACAAGAGGAACTACAGGCTACCAAAGAGCGTCCAAAACACACACAATGACGCGTTGTCCGAACCGGAGAAGAAATTCTGAATGCTGTGTGAAGCATCGAAGTAGCCCAGGAAGACCGATTGATTAAAACTAAACTGACAGAATTCCAAATTGTCAGTGTAATTAAAGGTTGTGTAGGCGACTCACCGAATATAACACTAAGGTAAGTGGCGGTAAGGATGACACCTTGGAGAGCAGAGTTGCTAATTAACAGATTCGAGAAATGGTGCCGGAATTTTGTTTGTTCCGATCTAGACAGGTAACCTTTCAACCGCGACGGTAAAGGAATGTAACAGATGTGCGTCATTGCTCCAAGACATTTAAGAAGACTAGTGTATTGCATTTCTATGGGGCGAGTTAATGGCTGTACCCATCTTCAACAAGGGAGCAAGCAATCAGCGCGCAGTCAGTTCAATTGCGGCAGTTTAAAAGGTTTTCGCTTCAATAATGCTGTGTCACTTGAAGCCCATCCGCAAGAATAACGCACAACAACGCCAAGCCAAATTTCGCCCAAGTCGACGTTGCATCGGCCAGATTTTCACACCTCGCCAGATAACTGAAATGCGTCACAGGCCATGGTACGACAACCGTAGTTTCTTTCGACTTGAAAGGGTTTTCTGACTCAGTCTACCGAATAGCGATATTTAGTGCCTTTCACCAGAACGGCATATCAAGGAAATTCATGAAGCTGTTCTTATCAGCGCTGTATTCCCACGCCTATGATTAAATAAGGGTATATAGTGAACTATCAGGTTTACTGGAAACCACTAGCAGTGTTTGACAAGAGTGTCCCATCGCTCCATTCGTGTTTAACTTCAACATCGACGGGTCAGTGGAGGATGTTTCAAGGGATTCTTCAGGTTGTAGGCATCGAACTGACAAATGAGAAGCTGCGTGACTTAGATTATACAGACAAGTTCGTGTGCTTGTTCGAATAGGCGGAACAGACTCGTGAGAGCTGTAACTCGGTTCAGCATGTTTTGCACTCTCAAAGGGTAAAGCGTTGTTACGAGACTGGAAGACAGTAGTCCTGAACTTGACACTAGATAGGGAGAAGCTATCGATTGTTGATAGTTTCAGCTGCCTCGGCAGCTGTGTGACAAAGTATGGTAGCATGTCAGTAGAAACGAGTACGTGTATATCCAAAGCTCGAGCGGCATACGCTGGACTGAAGAACTTGTAGCATCGGGCTGATATTTCGTTGAAGTCGAAAGGCCGTGTGCATTATACCGCAGTGCGCTCAGTTCTGTTGAATGATTGCAAGACATGTGGTTTGCATGCTGAAGACGTTCGTCGCTTGGTGGTTTCTGGTCATCGATGTTTGTTTTCTAAGTGTCGCTAGGATTGGGCATGGTGGTCCGATGAGCAATGTATAAGTTAGGAATATAGTGTTCAGTGCCGATTCAGAGAATGTTCTATCGAAGCGCGTGAAATTTAGTTGGTTTCGATTGTTAGGCTACGTTTTTCGTACGGCGAACACTTATCCACTATATTGTCTCATTTTTCGTTCTTCATACGGAGTGGAAGAAACCACGTGGAGGTCAATGAACATCGTGGCGGCGCGGAGTGATAAAATGTACAGGGAATGTAGGTAAGCAAGTACCTCGTGTCTTCTTGGTTGAAATCCGGACGGCCCGCGAACCAGTCAGACGCAGACAATAACGGATACGGCAGCGAACCGTAGGGATCTTGCTGCCACTATCTGTCGAATCGCAGGGATTGAAAAAAGTGCGCGTCTACAGTTGCACTGTGTTCCGTGTTTTGCCTACTGTGGCGTTTTTTTCTTTCCGCGCCTTCTGTAGGTCCATGCCCTAACCACTTTGGATATCCATTCTATTCCATAGTGTAACTCGATGAGGAATGCAGTGGTCGACGGTGCTTAACATGCTGTTCCATGCTGAACGGTGACGATGATTGTTGAGTGGCGTTCCGAATTCAGTCAGTCGGCCAGTCGGCCAAACCTATCTCTAGATCGCTATCGTCCGTTCCTACCAGTTCAAGCGAGAATAACCAAGGTCAACCAGTACAAAATCGCGTTTTACGAACAACACACGAGAACACTACACATTAATAGGCATCTTCGCCTGCATATTTTCCCCTGTGCGACTGGCATTATTTCATCGGTTATCCGGGTCGCGTCTTGATTGATCCACCTCGTTTGGTGAATTTCGCGTGGTATCTTTCATGTCGTTTCCTTGTCCAATCTGAACCGCTTATCCTGATTGGTTAGCACATCTCGCGACATAAACTTCTCAGTTTGCATATCCACGCTCTTGCCTTTTAATCATGCTACCATTTCGGCTGGCAGCTGTTACCCAACGGGACAACACAGTCTCACTAGTATTGCTTTTTTACTGCCACGTTTCCAATGGAGATTGGATTACATCCATGTTTGTATACCTATCTCGTTTTGTTTGGTACGGTGCACCGTCGCGCAACCACTGGTGACCAGTGAGATGGCTCTGCTTGTTATGTTGCCGAGTTTGGTTGGTCTATGCACACTGAAGCACAAGACACAAGTACTCGCAGCGCACGATATCACAGGAGCACACAGTCTGTAGTCTAGTAGGACACGAACACGCACACTGAGGTTGGAGACACAAAAAGTTCGGGCTTAAGACTCAAGGCCCGTAGTCGCACAACGAATGGGACAGATCTGCTGCTCCCTTGAATGAGCAGCCACACGGAACACTAAGCGGCGCGAAATACGAACAGCTAGCCCAGCCCGCTGGCGGAAGAGAGAAGACGGACACAGAGTACTGCCGTGCGTTTATTGGTGACCCACCAACACAAATCAGAATTTAAGTGAGCTCTATCGTTTATATAGTTTTGTTGGTGGCCTTGATCGATGTGCGGACTAGCCAATCACAGAACGGGCTCTTATGAATCTTTTCGCGTACATATGAAAATATTCAACAGCTCAATATTTAAGATAACGTCAATTTCGAAATATTGAGAAAAGGATAGATTCTTTTGGAAAATTAGTAGCAGAAATGAAATCTGCGGCTCCAAAAACCTTGGAATGGTCATCGACCACAACACTGCTAGAATCATGCGCAGTGGTGAATTAATCGCTATTTCTCCACGTGTTTTGGGGGCCCTCTTCGAAGCGTTTGATCAGAATGGCCGGTTTACGATGTACCGAATGGAATCATATCGTTTCGGTTATTTCTCCTTTGAGACCTAGATAGTTCCATGGTTTTCGTTAGAGTTGGCGGTCTGCATATTTTTGTCCGATTAAGAGGTCTTGAAATGAGACGAAGAGTCATTCGGTTTAAGAACAAACTCGCCACATCATAGTGCTATCAACATACTTGATCCATTTTAAATGGAAAACGCTTTCATAATGGCAGTTTACCACGTTCACATAGCTCTTACTGCTTCTCGGTAGCCGATTATTCAGTGCGCTGTAAAGCACCTTATTTGCGGATAACCACTAATTTTGTGCTTGTTCTCCTGTCGGCAGTTTGATGTCGCATCTAGTAGGATGCAACATCGCTCCGGCTTTGCGTAATTTCGTCGTATTATGTTAGTGTTAACCGATTTGCATTTCGCAAACGTTGCGTATTCTTAAACTTGATGATTTCCCACAGGATCTTCAGTGGATCGAAGAAACTAGTTTAAACAATTTGACCGACGTCTACAAGTTGTACTGTTCGAAGGACCCGCCACAGGATAAGACGGCTCGGTCGGTGTTCACCAGTGGTACTCGTGAAGATGTTTGCGCTAAGTTTCAGGTAGGTTTGTTCCAACAGTTCAGATTCGTCTTTTAATTAAACAGCTGTTTTGTTAGCGGTGCATCTTAATCCTTTGCTTCGTAAATCGCTGCTTTTGCACCACAAAAAGGCTTTTGTTGCTAATTGATTATTTTTGAAATTCGGCGATGGGTTTGGATTATCCTAACAAGAATATAATGCTGTAAATTGTTAGTTGCATACACGCAGGTAAATTGCCACAAAATTGATGAAATGAGGTTCTGCTCGTCGAACACACCATCGAAGAAGAGCAAAGATGTATCCAAAGCCGTGATTCTTTTGATTTTGAATTCATCCTAAACCAACCACAGAGCTTCCTGTTTGGCTGACTGAATCAAATGATCCGCCAATCGCTTTTATTTGCATACTACCATTCCCTCTCCGCAACTTCGACAGTTAATATTTGGAATGTGGACACATTCAACGCTTTCAAATAAGAATAAAACTTTCCATATCCTCATCTTGATTTCCCTTTATGTTGTTGGACCAGGTGCGAATTAATGTTCAATTGAACCTTGAATTTGGCGAGCCAGCATTTACTTGTCATTGCTTCGTCAGATTGGACTTACGTTGGTCCATTCTTAGATCAATCATACTGAAGAATGTTTCTAGTTGGTTCTTTCGTTTCATGATAAATATTAATTCGAAGCCTAATGAAACGTAATCAGATGCTCAGTTTTGTTGTCATATTGGTCAGGGAGTCTGTCGGGGTTCATTTATTTCCTTGTGATTTGTAGGACTTGATGAAGTACTGTGCAACGGACGTTTTGATGACATTTGAAATCTTCCAAATCTTATTTCCTCTTTTCCAAAAGCGGTAAGTTTTGATCCTCACAATATTCTTCCTTCTACTCTTATCGAATTTTGTCAGTGAAAATCGACTTCATTGTAAATTAAGTGTTATGTGCTGTCAAATTTTATGGTCGATTTCCAATTCAATTGAGAGGTTCTAAGGGTTCCAATGTGATATCTTCTGCGTCACTACAGTAAACCGATCTTGTTCACTTTTTACTTTCGCGTATTATGCAGCGTGCCTAGCTTCGTTTGATTTTCTTTCCGCAGGTGTATCGGACACTAAATATTGACCAACGCGCATGTAATCACACCCTGTGCTGTTAGAAATAAGTGGCCGATGTGCTTAGCGAAATATCGTTCCTTTCATATCTTACTTACTTCTTTTGAGGTAGCAGCTTTCTAGAAGCAACTGATCTATTTAATGGCATTCAGATCGAGTATAGATATATGCTACTTGTTGCTTCTCTGGAATACAGATGTGAGAGCATCTGCCAAAATTGGTGGAATTTCGTGTATAAATTTATCTGACTCAACGAATAAGTGGCGCTAGTGTCAAGGACGTTATGGGGTTTCAGTTGACGACCATTTTCTGTACTGTGACGAAGCGAGTATATATATATATATATATATATATATATATATATATTCAGACAGGTAGACATACGTAGAAAGATAGATAAGTAGATAGATAGACACGAGTGGATGGATAGATAGATAGCTAGATAGACGTTTGTGAGCAACCACTGATATCGGATCCGCCGCATTTTTAGTTTTACGGATCTACTTAAGTGATCTCCCGCGCCATATTGTTACTCATAGGTGAAGTCAGTTTCGATTATATCTGTACAGATTCCGCGACTTATTTGCTCTCAATTTTATCTCTCAGGTTTCCTCATCCAGCCACTTTGTACGGTTTGCTGGAGATGGGTAGCATGTACCTACCCATTAATGACTCGTGGCTCAAGTTCCAGGAACGAGCGGATCGGACGTTTTCGGATAATGAACGTCGTCAACGAGAATTGTTAGTTCAGCTCGCCAATCAAGCTCTGGATCGCTATCAACAACCGGGTTCTGAGTGAGTCGCTCTTTTTTTAACTATCATCTTTCGTTACTACTGTTTAGAAGCTCGTCTGCCGTTCTGTTTCGGTTAAGTCAGCAAACATTTTCTTGAAAGTCCCTCACTATTAACTCACATGTGATCCTCATGCACTAGAATGAATCAGTTTTCTTGGAAGAATTGTCGCTTTTGTTACAGTAAGCTCCAACGGATTAGGAGTGCACATGTCCCTTGTCTTTCCTGTCCGGATTCACCATAAATTATGTCATGGACAGTAAAACTGATGGAACTACTGATGTTATTGGGAATGTACTAAGGTCATGCCAGTTAGTTCAACTGTTATGAAGGAATGTACAAGTGATTGTTAGTCCATGCATCACTACTTAATTTTATTGATGTTGATGTAATTTAACAAGTTCGGTAACTCGTTGCTTATGACAGTCAGATTAATTTATTCTATCAAGCATTGATGTTTCAAAATTAATTTAGAAATCAGTGGAACGCCTGTTAAATTATGATACTCGATTTAATGAGGCGATTTCTTACTAGCATTGTTGATGCTAGATTACTCTAGGGGAAGGAAGTACTCTTCCGTTGTTTGCGCAACTCCGATTGTGAGTACGCAATTACGGCGGTGTTACACCGCAATTCATTACTAGGAGTGATGTTCGTCAGCACTGTCGCTTTTCATCTTCGCCTTATAATTTGCCTTTCAAATATTTATCATCATCATTGCCATCTTCGTCATCATCGATCAGCATTGAACAGCAAATCAAGCCTCATTGACCGCTGCCTTCTCCCTAAAGTTACGTGTTTCTATAAAGAGAGTGAATATCAAAGGGGAACAAGTGGTAGACCGACGCACGTGGGCAAGGATAAGATGCCGCTGCAGCCAACACAAGGAACACAGTCTAACTGTGCAAGCGCACTCTTTCAATCATTCTGATTCGATAGAAAATGACAGCAAGATCGCCACTATTCACGGTTCACTGTCATATCCTTCAGTGTCTCCAGCCAGCAAGTCGACGAGTCTTTCGGACCCCAACCACGAA
>LUCM01009876.1:14464-34796 GCA_008360955.1 Fasciolopsis buskii | reverse complement strand
TTAAGAATGTTAGAGTGGACCAGTGGCAGTGGGAGGCGGTTGGGTACATTAAAGACAACGGCGTTCTTCGCATTCGCAATACGTTTGTGAGCTTACTTAGTTACGGCAACGAAAAAGCATCCTGTGCCAACAAAATTGCTGGCATTAGTGTCATTGGAAGGGTAAATTAGGCTGACTAATGGGGACAATTTCAATGACAGGTCCTCGATCTGTTGTACTTTGTTTTCTAGGTCCCTTAGTCTTTTCGAGACATCAAGGGTTATGGGACCAGAATTACTAAATATATCAATAAGCGGGACTGAGTATGTTTTAGTGAGAATCAGGGGTTTTAAGGGTTTTCTTAGTACTACGGTACGGCGCTGACGTTGCTTTGGTTCGGCTGGTGAAGGCATCGTACGGGTTGTGTAAAGTCAAGAACATCTAAAATGGCTATGAGAGGCTATAAACGTTTGATAATAGAATGGGACGGCGTCAAGAATTGCGGGAGCGTAAATTTGTTTTTCTTCCGAAGTCAATGTCCTCACTAGCCCCAATGTTCTACTTGAGTTAGGCTGCTTTGGATAGCAGCTACTTGTGCCTAGGGTATCAAATTGATTAACGTGGCTGAGACGAAGGATGCATTACAATGTTTTTTGTCTCCCTTGCTCAGAGGTGGAGGCAACCCCAGTCCATGGATGTCGCTTTAATATCTGAAGAAGACTGGATCCAAAAGCTGTGGTTTGAGCACCGCTCCGTATCCAGTGCTCTCCTAAACTTGTTAAACTGTGGACTTCGAATGTAAGTGGTTGAAAAAGAACACGCGGGTCACAAAGTGGGAGCAGCCTTCTGATGTATTGTTCAAGATCGGGGCTTAGGTCGTTAACACTAGGATTGCCAGATGCTGCCATGTGCAGTGACATCATTGGGTTGGGAAAAGACAGCGAGCAAAGACAGTCACTCGACAAAATTCAGCCAAGGGAAAGGTGATAAACTGTGGGGTTTCAGTTGCTTACACGGAAACAGAACTTAGATGGCATATGAGGATCGGATAGTAGAAATGTTATAGAGTATTTTTTCCTTCTTCAGAGATCGAGGGAAGATTGAACATATCTAATGATGGCTTATTTTGAGGCATTAGGCCATTCGATAAAATTGGAATGAAACATTCTATTTTTATGGAGTTGAACTGGAGATAAACTAAGCAGCATTTCGTCAGAGAATTTGGGACCTAAGAGCATGTCCAGGAATTCGGCTGAGTAAAATCAAGTTCAAGAAATTTTCTGGCCTTACCTTTGTGATCAGTTTGGCAAGTTTCTTTGTTGTGTCCTGTGATAGACCAGCTTAGGGTGACAAGACACAGGCGGAGAAGCTGATGCCTAGATTTTCAAAGGAATTGTAGGCACTTTCTTCCCGTGGTCACTTAATTATTCCAGATTTGCATGCTCGTATATTTCTCGATTTTTGGGGGTGCCTCATGCAAGATCCGTATTGTCTAACCATGGCTAAGAGGAAACACGAAGAACAAAAATTAGGAGGGATATGAGGGAGTCTCTTTGGGTTACTCGACATGCAAATTTGGCAGCGCGATCAAACCCTGCGTCGCAGTGCACAAGGCAAAAGCTTGCCAGTCAGACAAATCGCTTGAAAGGAATGTACAAGGTTTTCTGAGGGCAATCTTGGCGGACTTCCATCCATTTTGTTTTTAAATGGATCAAGGTTGACTACAGCAGGCAAAAACGTTACCTGGTGGGAGGCAATGGCGGACGTCGGGATGTCGCCTGTACTGCTAAAAATCATAAAGGTTAAGAAACGGATCGGAAAGCTAAGCTGAGACGATGAGGAGCAATAAAATTAATAAGGCAAAAATTATTTAAGATCAAGCGTCATAAATTCAGAAGTGAATGAAAGAGCCTTACTCAACAAAGATAATGGGCAATACGATGAAATAATAATAATTATTATATTAATCGTTCAACCTCGAGTCTACCGTGTCTGATCTCGGAAACATTCCCAACAGTTTCCTTCTTACCGAAGAAGATAGCTCTGTTGGTGGAAAAAACGAAGGTCAGCTATCATCCTGGACCAGCCTAGTTACCTCCAGCCATCTTTTCAGCAGGTGTGGCAGGTATACGAATACCGTTGGCAAGCATACTCAAACTGTCCAATGCAGCACTTTTCCCTCCCAATGGAAAACGTCCGTCACAATCCCCATAAATAAGAAAGACACACGACCTCACCCAGCCAAATGTAGACAGATCAGCCATACTCCGGTTCTCTCTAGAATCATGAAGTGCTTGATTGAAAAGCGGCTCACCACATTTTACAGACCACAGACTTGTCAACACTAGTCACCACGGTTTTCTGCAAAAGAACTCTTGCGCTGTGTATGACTGATGGCCCAGATACAATCACGACGGCTGCCAACACCAGAAGTTCGACGATAGCAGTTTATTTGGATATGACAAAAGCTTTTGAAAGAGCATCTCACCGTAGGCTGATAAATAAGATGAAATCCTATGAGGTCACTGACCCTATACTGTCACGGTTCACGTCATGCATTTCATCCAGAAATCAGGCAGTGAAAGTAAATGCTTTTACCTAACACTTCAGACCAGTAATTGTTGGTATAATTCACGTTCATCTCTAGACCCAGCCCAATTTATGAACGCAAAATTGCTCGAAACAAACCTCATGTATTAGTATTACGATGGCACAATACCCATCCTTTGTCGCCGCTCTCCTTGCTAAATCGGTCTGTGCCTTCTGAATTTTTGAGTTTTATACTGCCATTTTGATATCCAGTCTAGTTTTTGCTTATCTCCATTCCGTTATCGCATCCATACTGATACTCATCCCCGCCCTATGACTCTCTTGACTATCGAGTACCCCGGCCAACGGGCGGCGATAGCCATTGCCCTCCAGCCATAATTTGCGCCCGCGATACGCACCTTTGTAGCATTCAAACAATATAACTTGCAGTGTAGGACTGGAATGCAACCACAGAAAAGTCTTTGCGAACAATTACCTAGCTTTGAATTAAAGACCCCTGCTCGGAAAACCACATTGCCCGTTATGATCCTGTGAGCGTAAACCACATTGCATTGTATGTTTTGGTTTCCGTTTTCCATGTCTTCATTGTGCCTTCCTGGCCCAATTTTAATGTTATCTTGTGCATGACTCTCGTATGTCGAGAGATATACAAAAACAAACAAGCCTCTCAAATCACTAGAGGTCGCTTTCATCCCTGTCTCTTCGATTCACATAGTCCGTGTTTCCATGTGCATCATCTATGTAAAAAATTGATCTTGCCTTGCGCATGCATCTCGCAATTGAGAAAATATACATTAACATTATCATTATCAAGGCAGTGTACCAGGCCTTTCGTTGTTTCTTTTGCATATAATTGACGTCCTCTGCGTTGTCCGAAGCGGTGCTCCTTTCATATTTACCAACGACATCAAAATCGTTTATAACTTTCAGCCTGAGGCTCTAGGCTCTATTTTCGCGGAAATAATCCAAGACCTAATTTCCCTCAACACTTTGGCAAACGAATGGACGAATTAGTTCTCAGCCCAAAAAAGCTGCTTCCTGCGCTACAAGTGCACCTTATTCACAAGAAGCCTTACAATCGGTAGTCAAACCATTCCCATCTGCAGCGGATTTCGGAAATTGGGTCTAAACGACTCTAGCCGCTTCAAAGTTTCGTAACATGCACTTGCTGAAGTTGCAAAAGCCAACAAAATAGTTGGGATGTTCAATAAGACCTTTAAGCTGAACGAGAGTAAACTGAACCTCTTCACAACACTTGCGATGCCCACTCTGGAATATTGTTCTCTAATCTGCTCCAGCATGAGACAGTGAGACAGACTTGCAATCGAAATCGTTCAGCTTGCATTTACGGAAATTCCAGTAGGCACTTCGTCAAATATAAGTTACAATGAACGATGTACAATATTTAATTTTGGATCTCCGTTGTTTCGGCTTGCAGAGCCAAACTTGATTTTATTCGACAGTCTCATCAATGGTAACAGTTGCATTTCAACCCCTCAGTTTGGAAATCAAACTGTCTACTCCCCTCGAAACATTAAGCCAGTTGTCAAAACTTGCAAAGCAAGGACAAGCATTAGAGCGAACGTTTTTATTGCGATGTAATCTTCCTTGTGGAATTCACTCCCTCAAAATTTGCGTCTCTTATCGTTGTTTAAAACCATCTTCAAAAACAAAGTAGGTAAACTCCTGACTGTTCTAACCCTTGTTCTTATGTACGACTGGTATCTCTCAGGCTTAGCAGTTCAACAGTAAATTCTCCAAACCTTTGATCTCGGCCAATAACAATAAGTAACATTAAGGTCCGTTATAACAGAAGGATTCTTTGTTCTATGGCAGCTATAACCGCGATTAACCCTTCTCATATCAGTCTTCTCACCCCTGGTTCCTTCCTCCATTGATTTTTCTGCCGTTTATTTACTCTCAAACCATAAAGTATCCTGTCTCTGTGCTGGGTATTACCGGAACTTGGTGGAAATTTCATCAGAGAACACACTCGTGGTTCCCTTTTCTCTTCCTACCTACCCATTTTGAGCCCCAGTAACCATGCTTACTCGAATCAGGTGGGCTCTTTTCACTTAAGTACCCACTCTAGTTTCGCATTAAAAGTCTCTCCAGGTCACGCAGATGATTTGATTTGCTTGCACGACACACCGGTTCACACTAGCAAGTTTCAAGCAGCGCTCGTCAATGAAAGCAAGATACGTCGATGGAGGAGCTATACGTATAGTTCTGTGCTTTACGGGGTAAGCCACTTTCCTCATCCCACATTTGTTTTTTCTCTAGTTCGTACGTGCAAAACCCAAATCACTGCGGCATATTTGCTTCAGGGTTTTCGAACGTGGGGAAAAGAGACCCGCCCCAACATTTGGGAAAAATATATATAAATAGAAATACTAAGATCAGACGGAGGTACTATGGACAGCACACATATGGGCTCAGCCATTCCCCTGTTAGGAAAATCGTTTTTGCTGTGACCATTTCGAGCCCAGCAACAAAGACATATTCGAGCTGGAAAAGAACGGGCCACTTTCTATGATGAATGCGTATGCTACCAGCCCAGACCTGACCCTGCTAAAGGGGGAGTTCCAAACTGCCCTTGTTCGGTAGATAAGCATCTGGCTGTTTTGTCGGACAACCCGGAGAAGTGGCGCATCGGACAGTTCATTGATGCTTTACCGTCCACCATTCTACTTTTAACATGCCCCTGTCATCCCATGGCCATTCGCCACGTACGCTGACGCACAGAATAATTGCCGCCGTTCTTTGTGCTTAATTATCCATAAAAGCTTACTGAAACTAATAGGCGGTAAAAGTTGCAATTGTCCAGTTCAGGCACGAATAACTGGTCCTAAAATTCTCATGCTTCTCCCTTCTCACATTTTTATTACTTCCCGGGGCAAAGCCTGCCGTAGAATCCGGCCCATGCCGCTGTCCGCGACTCACTTAAGTTGTGCCCTTTCCCAGCAATCCAGCGGCAGCATCGGTAAAAACTCAAATACCATCAGTTATGAGTGACTTTCGTCGCATGCGCAGCGGGCCCGCAGCCTGGACGACCTCCAAAAACAAAGAAAATAGTGCCTTTTAATTTCTAACCTTCATGCTAGCTGCTCTATCAGGCCATTAAAGTATGCACCTGCAAAGATGTCAAAACATGAGGGACAAACACGCCACGAATGAGGAACAAGCATCCGAGGACTGACTGAGCCATATACCCTATAGGGAGTAAGCAGACTAAAAGGTTGTTGCACACGTCCCTTTAGCGAAACATTCCCTTTGCACATTTTAAAACAGTCGCGTGGACCATGAAATTCTAGTAAGAAACTGACTGTTGCTGATAATTTCTTTTTTTTACTCACCACAACATCAACGGGAACAAATTTCAGTCTGCCACCTCTCCCCCTTCGGTTGTCCTCCAGGCTCGCCAACGACCGCGGCACCTATGCACTGGCTAACAGCAAATTCAGATGAAACGCAGGCCTGGCCAACGAAAGTTTCACCCCATTCCATGCGCTGATTACCTATCCGTGGTAGGAAGGTGCTATCCAGATCTGGCGCTCCAGTATGCGTCACTTCAACCCAAGGCCAAACCAAACCAACCCACGGACCGCCTTGTGCACCTCCTCTCATTTGAACCATTACGACTGCCAAAGCGCTGATACTGGAACCACTGGATTGGCGTGCAACCTCCCATCTACCATGCACCTACTGCCAAAGAATACTGATAACCACTATATCATTAAGTGACAGCACGCAGGTCATTCATAAGTGCATTTAAAGGCTGGTGGTAGTCCCTACACGAACTCGTTTTCTTTCCGTTACACCCCTCAGTCCACTACGTTCCCAGCCATATGAGGCCAATGACTATTTTTCTGGGTTTTATTATCTTACGGTCCACGAGTATTCGTAAGATTTCATTCCTTGACTAAGCTGATTCAACCGTGATTGTTTCCCACTGCTCCAAATTCGACATTTTGTTGGCCCACTAGTGACGTTACTTTCCACTTTTGCGTCCATCTCATATGACGCCAATTCTGGTTTTGACTCATATCTGGAACGTTGTCACATCCGAAATGGCTCTCATCTTCGCAGTTCAACGCTTTGTTCATAATACAACCATCTCAGTTTTCTTGAAACCCGGCCATGTGACGACGTTGGCCACAACTTTTCATCTGAAGTTTGTGTCTGCGGTACGCAAATTTGACGAATTTATACGTGAAACGACTGGCAGTGCGCGATCAACAATAAGTCTCATAAAGTCTTGTATAACACTTGCAGGAGTTTGTCTAGTTTTGACTTCAAGCTAGAAAACTGTTACCCAGCGTATCACGTTGCAAATTCTGATCACTGAAGCGCACAACCTCAGACTTCATTACCGAATTTTGTTTCCCGTTTTTCCAATCCCCCATCTTTGGGCATATTTGATCTTGCCCTGCCCATGCCTCTCGAAAATCAAGAAATATAAATTTTATTATTATTATTATTAAGTGGTATGGCACACAGAGTCTAAGCAGAAAAGCAGAGGGGAATGGGATGAAGCGTGAAATTAAGAAGAGTAAAATCGAATCGGTCGGGTGGTAAGCATAAAGAAGATGGGAAGCGGCGAGAGCCCTTTCGGCTTCCGTGACTGAAAGCAATACCCAGAATGTTATACTGGGCTGCTACTGGTATACTTTATGGATAAACTAAAATATTAGGGACTGACTCAGAGGGTTTGTCACCAGCCGATTTAGAATATTCAACACTGATAGAACACTGGCATCTTTCAATTTTTAGACAGTATAGTAGACGTGCACCTGTGGAAGAAAAAATTGGCAGGAGTGCTATGAGTTTGAACTTGATTATTTGACGGCTGTTGCAGAGGACCTGGAAATACGTGCCTGGTGTACATGTGTGAGGCGGGGGAGGCGGAGCGGAAACGTCGACGGGCAAGGCCATGTGTACATGTGGAGAGCTCAGTGCGCTAGTAAGCCACTACATCTACAGAGCAAAAAACCAGCAGCATATCAGACAAACTCCTGCAGTGTAGGGCTTTCTTTTGCAGCCTAGGGTCTAGGCCGATGGGAGACGAACCTGACGCTGAAAGAACTCGTTTCCTTCACAGACCCGTTTCGGTTTTTGTGTTTATTTTACCTAACAGGCTACTGGTTGGGCCGATATGGCGGCTCCCCAAGTCTGCCCTGGCCGACCATGATTTTTTCAGTATTGCAAACTGTTTTGCAACTGCTGGGGTGGTTCATTGGCCATAACCTTGCTGCTGCTGCAGCCAAGGGCTTCACTGCAAGGAGCTGTATAATAGGAAAACAGGGATAAACGCTCAGACAGAGAAGAACAACAGGTGATGTGGGGTACGTGCGTTTGTGTGTGAATGAAGCCAATACAAAGTTTGACCATATTTCGTGACTCGCGCAGTGTGTTTTAGGTAAGTCAATTGAGTGGATAATAACTTACAACAAAAAGGAGGATTTGCTTTTATGTTATGATCAAAAGGCTGACAGTTGTAAAAGTAAACGGAAAAAATTAAACATCATGAGAGGAAGCAAAATAAAAGATTTGGGAGGAAAGCGAATAACACATTGGTGGGAGCAATTTGGACGAGAGAACCGAAGTGCTTTATTAAAAGAAGGCAGTATGACTGGCTGTAGGAGGAAAATAAACGGAACAGGGTGTGACTCGCACAAGAGGGCAAACTCCGACCTGTCTAGTGCCACGTATTTACCGTAATTGCTGATACGTGGTCCAGATTTCATGCGGACTGTGGGATAGAGGGAACATTGACCGTCAATTTTAACATAATTCAATGGCTGACTCAGAAGCATAGTCTTCCGGGCTATGGCCATTGGTCACTTTAAGGTCTTGGTGGCCCCCACGTAACCGGTTAGGTCAGCTCCAAAATTGGTTTGATCCTGCATGCAGCAGATTTTTTGAGACAATAAAAGAAATGCAGCACACCACAAGTTAATTTACTACTACGTCTACTGGTTCAGTATTTTAACGAAACCGCAGCAGGAGTGGCGTAATAGTTCAGTTGTTGATATCTATTGCTCTAATGATTATTCTTTCAGGTTAACATATCGGTGGGCCTGCAACATGACAACTCCGTTGGTCAAAAGTTGTCAATTTTACTCAGTTCATTAGGTTCAATATTTAAGCAGGATGAAGGTTTTCAGGCATTAAAAATAGCTTTTTCATAGGGGCCTGGGCGATAAAACTGGTAGAAGAACATGAATAGCATGGAGCATCAAGGCCGAAGAAGTTTTATTTTAAAGAACGATAAGCAATTGTTGGTCCATTTACTATTATGCCGACCTTTTGCAGAGATCATTTTGCGAAACCTGCAACGGTTATTCGCCTATGATAGTGGCAATTAAAACAAATTCACCATAAGAAATAGAGGAACTCAGGTATGATACTAGTATTGGGGTGCCAGGGATGTGGGGCCACAGAAGGTAAGGCCAACTTTCGGGAATCCCAGGCGGTGAGCGCTCCAAGGGCTCAGTCATGAATCACAATTTTAACCTATGTTCGTAGGCTTTATTTAGTTCAATACTAGTTTGCGTCAAGTTAGTTAACAGGTATACCCCTAACAGTTTTGGCAGATGGACTTTGAATAGAGACAGAATTGAACATGGCTGCAGCGAACTGGGAAGTTTAGTTTACAGTCTGGAGTGAGCATTAAGGGTTTTTCCTCAGATCGGTAGCCAAGCCAGGATCATTAACGAGTAGTAGCTGCTACGAAGCGGGTAAAAGAAACAAAAGGTTTCGTGCATGACGTTTGCAGTAGGGGAATTATTGTGCGGTTAGGACTGAAGATAAAAGCGTGGTGTAATTTGGCAAATCGAAGCCACTGTGATTCAAGACAGAGGAGCTTGCTCCTGGCTCTGTGATTTAGGCTAGAGGAGAGACTAACGGTCCTTCCATTTAGCGCCCACTGCCCAGTCTCAACTGCAATTCCATCACCTTTGACTGTACACGTGAACACGACTGGGCATGACTCGAGATAGAGCATAGCATGGGATTTCGAGGTGATTGACCTGAAAGTTTCAATGTGTAATGCCATGGAAACCACTGCAGCCTTTCTTTTGTATAAGGCGGTTTGGTGGTGGGCTGGCTCATGAAAACCAGGAAAGCAGGGATTCGGGAGCTCTGTATCCTTAACTTTGTGTAACAGAATTGAGTATGCTATTTACTAGGAGGAAACCCAGGGGTTCGAAATTTATGTCGTCGGTGAACTCCCGTCTGCAGAACGCTTTTTAATCCACTCGGTACACCAGTTACCAAAAACTTTAGGTCTTCATTGATAAGGGCAAACGTGGAGTTAAATGTGCCGGTTTCAAAATGGTAGACCATTTCGATGTCATCAGCAAACAATGATATCCTACTTTGTCCAGTAACCTTAAAAATGCCGGTAATATGAAGTACGAATAGAACAAAACCGGAGACACTATCCCGATCAATCCCTGGGGCAAGGGTGCACAGCCGGGAAAGACTACTGTTAATTTTGGTGGCAAAAAGGGGATCAGAAGTGTATGATAACAAACATGCTAGGGGTGGATTTATTATTCCATACATCCTAATTTGGGCTAAATGTGGTCAGTGGAAATCACGGAGGAACACTTTGCCTCGTCGAATAAGATCGAGAACTTCGCGAGGCAGGCATCACCCTCCTCGGCAACCAGGCCTGAAGCGTCGAACCAACAAGAGAGACAAGTTTGACTCCTCGGGAAGCAGCGCTCGGAGGGTCTATAAGACTGTGGGAAATTGAATGGTTATTTTCTAATGGGGCGATAGTCCAAAGAGTCATGCAAAGCATCCCTTTTGTGGGGTGCAAAAATAATAGTGGTCTTCGATTGTGACAAGAACTGGCTTGGGACGTGAAAAGCCAGGAAAGATTTAGAAGGTGCAGTGGAAGGTTCGGGTCAACATTGCCAAATGGCCCTAAAAGAATCTCATCAGCCCCAAGAATGTAGAATGCCTTGGTGCATTTCATCGCAGTCACGAGGCCAACAGCGTCAAATAAGACGCAAGATAACCTACCCGAGATGAGCGTGGGGTGAATTTCGGAGTGTGGCTTCTTGTAGGTAGTGGAAGAGATTAAAAGTATATAATGAACTCTTCCACAATGTCAATAAGGCACCGGGAGACAAGCAATGAGTCTGGAAGCAAGATTGTGCTGAGATGTTCATAAAAGTGTGAATGAAAAATAGGTTTACAAGACACTGAGCAGATTTACTTCTACAAAAAAAACGGACAGCCCTTTAGAATTTGTGATACATAAAATTTAAGCGCTCATATTAAGATCAGGTCAGAGCTGCCGAAATCACCGCCTCAGATTAGACAGAACACTGGCAAAGTGGTCAAGCAAAAGTTACTAAAGCGGTTGATGTCCAAGGAACGTTTACTAATCTTTCTGACTGAGAAGATTTTAACTCACCCAAGAGTGCTATAATAACAGCCTAGTCGACTAAAAACAAAACGATGGCAATTCACAGCGAGAAACGGTGTAACACAACGGCGATAGCGGTTGGCGCACCTGTACTGAAAACTTGCATATGGAGCGACAATCCCTGGAGTAGCTTTGTTCTCGGCACCTTGCCTTTGCTGAAGAGTGAGTATAAGCGCTCCGTGCTCTCTGGACTCCATGAAGTTATTACCATTCAGCATGACTGTGCAGTCATTGCTGAGGAAAACCCCGTCATAATTTCTGGGGAGGCGTGAGTCAGGGACCCACGAAATTTAACTGTAATAGTTAATGCGGCGGATTTCTTGGGATATGCCGAGAAGCACGTAGGATGTCAGATCACAAAGAACAACGGGATTAACATTGCGGAAACATATGGTCAACTTGACAGTTACAAAACAAAGTGGTAGTGAATTTGTGGACACCAGATTGGGCCCAGCCAAAAGTCGCGCGTAATATATATTAATTTCATTTCAGTGGGACAGTACCGGCAGCCGCAGAGGCCACAGATCGTTTTAGGCCCAGTAAGTTTACAGTACTTGGTAAAGGAGGGCAACCATCGGGATGGCGAGATATATGGACAAAAATGTGTTGCATTCAAATATTTACTGTATAAGAATCTGAATAAAAGCAAAGCAGAGGAACTCATTATCATTAGTTGGACTAGGCGGGAAGGCGGCAGCAGGCCGCGGGGTTTCGATGGCCATTTTACCCTGGGCATATTTGAGGCTCTTTGAGTAAATCCTGTTACCTGATTTAGGTAAAGGTCCGTCTCCATCAATCTGCTTTTAATCGTTCGAAGGCCACATTCCGTTGAGATTAGGTCTCCGCTCAGCATAGCATTCCTGTTGCTTCTGGCGACTTTTGCTCTTCGATGCGGTCCGCCTACGAAGGAAAACGATAAATTAAGCTCATACCTCATATATTGTTGAGTCAATTTAGAAACCGGAGTTAACTGATTCCATCCTGATTGCGCGTCGTTTTTCTAGTATAACCGGTTTCGTGGGCGTTGATTGGTTCCGTGGGGAGTAAACTGTGGGATTCCGAGATGGTCCGGTTAAACATTATACGCAAGGGCATTTTCTACTGGGTGACCCCAACACTGTTTGACTGCCTGTGTTCATTTTCTCATGGAGGATAAAAATTTCCTATTGGATACCAAGGATGAACTGTTCAACATTTGTCATTGTCCGACGTTTTGCATTTTGTTGGTTTGGTAAACTTTTCCGATTAATCCGCGCTGGAATTGCGACGCCTACAAATGAAAATTGAAGCGACAGAGGTTGCAAAATTGACCGAGAAGATAAAAGTTTGGTGACCGCATTTTTTAAAGGAGTGGAAGTGACTAGCTTCCGTGACAGATTATGAGGTTTATCGCAAACGATTACGATAAAACTTCGCTGCCTGTGGAAAAAGAGGTGTTCTCCTAGTGCGATGAAATCCATAGGCTTTGCGAGCCGGAGGCTGAGGCGGAACTAGGTAGGGTTAGCCAAGTGGCGAATTACAGAATTTATTGGCCACCAATAGATTGTCTAAATGTTAAGAGTCCCTCCTTGATGGATATCATGGGCACTAGTTCCTTAGGCAGTTTGATTGGCAATTTATCCACGATTTCTTCTTTTATTCTTGTGTTTCTCCGAGACATCAGTCATAATTTTCGCGGAGGTTTTATCGTTTTGCTATTCAGTGATGACTTACATTTACCTGGCCAACCGACGCCATCAATGAGAACATAAAGGGCGATTTTTCACTTTTAGTGGCTTCTGCTCGTACGGCCGCCCAACAAGAACCGTCTTCACACGTATTATTTAACCGAACCATGACGGGCAGTGTGATATGCATTCTCCCCTGATCGTCTCAACACAAACCAAATAATTACCCAAAGACCAAAGGCGGTATGGTATTCCGCCTTTTGCAGGTTCAGGTTTGGGCTGATGTCATACATATCCACAGTTGAAAGTGGCCCATGTCTTTGAAGACGAAGCTAGTTGTTGTTGCTGGGTTCAGAGTGATCCTGCTGGGCTCCTTCTTCCTAAAAGAGAAACGTTTGAGACACAGATGCTTCTAATGATTCCCCCGCCACACCTTAATTTCCCGCGAGATGTGTATTTTGCAGTGCTGGAGTAGTTTGCTTTTCTAACTAAGTAGTTGTTTATATGAGCAGGTAGCAGCCATTATGGGTCTCTTATGTAGACTAAAATACCCAAGTAGGTATAAGCAAACACACAAATAGTGGTAGCGTATGACGAGGATCAAAGATCTGTTTGCATGATCTGGTTATCCACAAAGCCAATACGTATCGTTCTTTGACAAATGCCAACTGAATCCTGCGTGTTTGTGTGATCAAGTTGCCTAATATGATTACTTAAGCTGCATGATTTCGGCAGTGTTTTAAGAAGGTGGACTGGTTATCCACGGGACACTGTGTCAACCATTTCGGAGCAGTAATTAAAGATGGCTATGTAAGTAAGAGTAAACGAAACCTTGAAGAAGTTGTCCTGCCAAAAGAGGACTAGTCCCGGTAATACCTGACTTAAAGTTTGGATCCCGAATTTTATCGGAGCAAGCAAAAACTAGAGTAATTTTAGAGTGGCAGTCCAGGGGTAAGAAGATTAACATAAACAAGTTTATCGCTATAACACTTGTCATAGAATCCGGCATCATTCCGCTGCAACGGACCACAGAAGCTGTTGTTAAAATCCAACACCAACTTCCTATTGCAAAGTCTGAGAGGTAGAGACCTGAATTTGAATAGGGGTTTTCGTGATAAATATTCTTCGGACAGTTTTAGAAGGCAGTGTTCGACGGCGACAGAAGACGCGAATTTTGTGGCAGCGATTACAAAAGGAAGAATATTGAACAACGGAATGCTTCCAGGGAAGCCTGTTTTGTTATTTTGATTGTGTGCAAAAGTTTATCCTTTTTGAAGGTGAAGAGAGTCTAGAATTAGAGCTGGGGGGGCTGAAATGCAGCTGTTTCCGGTGATTATACTATTGAACAATATCAGGTTTACTCTCGCATGCCGAAACCACGTAGATTCAAGATTCAACGTTGGGAAGCATTTCATATGATTTGGCTTTAACCGAATGCTCATTAGCCGCTTTATAAATTGACGCGTAGCGTTTCCACTCGCAGGTCTGTAGCATTTTCTCTTCCTGGAAGACACTAATAAACAATACTCCAGAATAGGTCTGATGTGTTTTTCGAGGGGCTCATAGCATCCCAACCGCTTTTATTAGCCTTCGCAATTTGAATAATTGTATTCCGAAATGCTGAATCTATAGGATTAATTTCGGTTCACACTGCAAGACTCTTTGCTGATTGGGATCGTTTGATTTCCAATTTTCAGACTTTTTGTGGATGGGGTGCACTTTTAGTCAATGACTCAGCTTTTTCTAGTGAGGTGCGTCATCATCCATTATTTGATCTGGGCCTTTATGGAATTCAGTTCTTGGGTTATTTCTCCTCAACAGATCTTACAGCCTCGGACCTACAGTTGTAAGTGGTTTAAATTTCAACGGCGGCTGATAAGGGAACGCCGCTCCTAACACCATTGAAGATATCATTAAACTGCAAAAGAAGTAACTGTATGTCTAGCACGTTGCCTTCCGCTACGCCTGCGTCATTTGGTTTTCGGACAGAAGGTACAACCTAAGCCCTGCGGGCATAGGGTCGGTGATCCCGTAGGATTTGCTTTTGTTTATCAGCCTGCGGTGGCATTACATGTCAAACGCTTCCATCATGTTCAAGTGGGTTACCTCCACCGAGTCCACGGCGTTGGCAGCCACCACGACTGTATGAAGACAGTCACTCATATGCGTAGTGCAAGTGTCCTTTGGGAGAAAATCATGCCGGCCAGTGCTAACCAACTTGTCTGTGACACAGCATGAACGGCCTTTTGTTAATGCACGCCATGATTTTGGAATACATTGGAATTTAGCTGATTGGCTGACAGTTGGCTGGACCAAATCGTGTTCTTTTTCTGCTTGTGGGGATCAAGACAAATGTCCTACACTGGGGAGGGGAAAGTACCGCATTGGATAGAGACGTAGAATATGCCAGCCAACAGTTCTGAAATACCCCGTCGCCTAGCGTGAAGGCAGCTAGGTTAATTCTGCTTGGTCCTGTAGGGTAACATACTTTTGTTTGTTACCGGGAACATGGCTATTTCATTCGGTAGGAAAGAAACCACTAAGAGTGTTCCCGAGCACATGAATACAAATTTGCGAGACAAACAATCAGAACCAATTTGCTGTACCAAATAAAGTATGTCACATGGTGGGCAAAAATAACAGTGATCTCTCTACAGCTAGTACAAACTACTTGCCTCAAGCTGTAGGGTTCCGTGTGATGGAACTTCACTAACGAGGCCGGTCCTTACTTTGCAGAACATCGCTGACGATTCCCGTTGGCCGGTGATTCCTGGGGACGTTTTCGAAAATCACCATAACCAGGTCACCGGACTTCAAGTTTCTATTCACGTTCTAGCACAACTGCCCTTCTCTCAGCAAAGCCAAGTACTCAAGAGCCAGAATCTATGGACTTGGCATTGCAAGATGCTTCCGCACAATTTTCTGAATGCAGTGAATAATGAAGCGTAAAAGAAGGTTGGCTTCACAGTCATATCTCCGGCGTTCTCGGGTCTGCTGGGTTCTCAACGGAAGTTAGGTACTTAAAACTTCTTTGGAGTGACGCAACGTCCTTCTGCCTTCTTAAAAGCGTGTGGCAGCACCAACAATGGAGGTTCATTGCCAGGACCACCAAGTGGCGCTGAAAACAGCATCAGTAGTCGTTCACGAAAAACTGCATGCGAGCCCTTTACAGCCAGCAGGGCGATGCTTCAAACACGACATTGGAACAAGACCTACTAATCCCATGGCAGTGCTTATCCAAGCAGATGAACATACATGCTGGTACCTCAACGTCCATAGAAAACAGGCCAGGGGATAGCAAAACCACCCGGTTCACACAGGCCCCAAGAAAAAAGTTGGGGTGGCAAAGACACAAAGGAGTCTGGTCTTATTTCATGGGCGGAAACCAAATTCTCATATCAGCAATATTGAAGGCGTAAGCAAAGTAAAATTTCTTCAACTGAATCCGAAGAAATCGCTAGTGCGCTCATTCCAAGATTTGCATAAGTCAGCAGGTATTGCGCCAAAGGGCAGGAAACCGAAAGCCAGTAGGACCCCAAACACTGGCGAACGCTGGTATCGTTTGCAGAGAACCAGGAACCTGGTATGTAAATGAATAAGCGCATTTCCCGCTTTACATTGAAAGACACGCTTGAAAGTGGACCGGTGGTTCGACTTCCGGAGTGATTTAAAATTCCTGCCACTTTCCCCCGATACTAGAATTGCTGGTGATGATTTTGGCCGTTGTCTACATTCGGCTCGATGCGGTTTGCTCTCCGTTATTTTGTCGCTGTTCTAATTAGTTCAGATTTATTTGCGAACATTTGGTGCAATATCGGGTCACCTGACCTAGGGCGGCTTGTTCTGTTGTAGCTCATTTTTATTTCTATTTTAAGTTAGTCGACTGTAGAAGTTTCGTCCGTTCACAATGATTTTTGGCCATCACGTTCAAACAAGCCTTTGATAGGCTCGATAAAGTTTGCCAAATCTCCTTTATTTGTATGAATCACGAAACAGGTACCCTTTATTTGTTCGTCTTATTTGCTTTCATCACACATTTATTTTTACGGATTTTTATCTCATTTTCGACCATCTTTTGGCCGGACTGTGATCCAGGCTCACTGTCCAATGTATGGTTACCGTGTACATAATTTCTGACTCATGAATGGTAACCCAGAATTTGAGAAGCCATCTGGTTCCCTTTTGGGCTTCGCAATAAATTGGTCTACGCGTTGTTTTAATAATAATGATAATAATAATGTATATTCCTTGATTTGAGAGAGGCATGCGCAAGGCTAGATCAAGATTGTGCAAAGAAGGCACAGTGCGGACACGGAAAACAAAAACCAAACATACGACGCAATGTGTTTCCGCTCACAATATCATAGCAGGCAATGTGATTTGCTGGGCACGAGGTTTCGAGGTTTAACTCATAGCTAGATAATGATTTGCAAAGTTTTTGTGACTAAGTTCCAGTCTTGCACTGCGAGTGATACTATGTTTGAATGCATCGAAGGTGCGTACCGCGGTGAACAAATATGGCTGGAGGGCAATGGCTGCCGCCGTCAGTTGGCCTGTATCCTCGAAAATCAAGAATTAATTGGTGAAGGTGAGGATCAATATGAATGTGATAACGGATTGAAGATGAGCCAAAACCAGACTGGATATTATATGAGGCAGCACAAAACGCAAAAAGTCTGAAAGCACAGGTTGTTGAGTGAGGAAAGCGGCGACACGGGATGGAAATTGTGTAATCATAAGACTAATCCATGAGGTTTGTTTTGGTCAACTTTGAGTTCATGAATTTCAGATTGGTCCAGATATGGAAGGGGGTCGGATAGGAAGAAGGAGAACCGGAATCAAATGAGGCAACGTATGGTTGTCACCTGTGGAGAACTGTTAGCAGGAGCGACGGTCTAATGCCAAATTCTGCCGACTAGAATAGAGGTTAATGAAAAAACGGTCCTTAGCTAATCCTGAATGTCAGGATATATTGGGAACGTCTGTTCATATCAGATGCCAATAAAATACTGTCCTTCGTGAGTCCGTTTTGTATGATTTTGGCAGAAGAATTTCTGGAAGAAGAAAAAAGAAGAAGCCGGTACAATATGGTGCACGCGAAGGTAGGAGCTTGAGTGCTGTTTACCACAACAGCGCTAGTGGGTGGAACCAATCGGGTGCTGGCCACCCAACCTGAAAACACCGTATGAAGGTGAACGCGGGAGGTGTAATACGGCAAACTAGCTGCACCCGCACACCGCTGCAGCCGAGCTGATCGCCTGATGTGCACCAGCCAAAGCGGTGGATGTGACCGCGCCCCACACTACTGTGGTAACACCGGTGTACTCGTGGTGTGGAGGAAGGAATTCAAATACAGTAGGGTAAGGGAGACGTCGTAGTTCCAAGATCGGATACTCGCCAAGCACAACTATACTGTCTGGAAGAAAGTAAAAAGACGGATGGTGGCCTGGCCTAGCGGTCAGCTGCGAATTAGGAAGCGAACAACCTTACTAGCAGCTCAGAGAAGGAAGCGACTGTATCGCACAGTGCAATTCAAAATATATGGACGCTTGCTGAGTAATCTGGGTTTTCTTTTTTATATAGTTTGTTTACATGGATGGGCTGATTCATGAACTGTGTGGATCGTCTACGCTATGAGTAAAGACAATGAACCGGTATTTGATAGGATCATCTACGCCATGAGTAAGGAGAACGAACCGGTATTTGGTAGGCCGGGCAAGGAACAACGGCTGCCGATATAAATAAAGATCGAGCTACAAGTATAGATGCACTGGGGATTGACTAATATCAGCGTGGAAATCCTGGATTATATTCCACTCTAGGAGGCCGTGCCTTTTAAAATAAGAAACGGTCGAGGACAGCGGGTATTGTAGATGGAAATGGTCACTACGAGAAGAGCAGATACCACTTAGGATTCTATGTTTGTGGAGATGGTATGAGATCTGAATTGTCTAAAACGGGCAGAGATATCGATGAGGAGTGAGAAAGGATGAATCCAAGATGCTGACCTTATTTCGTCTGGAGGGTACCGCTTTGATTCGTCAGAAACAAGGTGATTTCTACGGGTCAGAGTCATTTGCTTAGAGAGAAGAGTTGACGAAATGTAAGGGTGAGGATGAAAGTGAATGTTTTTTGGAAGACCGTGGCCACTTATGGTTGCAATATCGTTTTAGCGACGGTGTTGGAATTAGTTAGATCAGTAGATCGGAGAGAGCTATGGATAAGCAAACCTATACGCAGTTAGAACGATAAGGTTTATGGATACGAATTCGGACCGTTGAGAGAGAGGTACCGATTTGCAGGCAGAGGAACGGTGAGATGTATCCGACGTGGAACTGCATGTAAATAAGCAGCATGCGCTGGTGCTGGAGCTCTGTTTGAAGTGGAAGAGACTAGGTTGATTTCTGTACGATATAAGTGAGGAGATTTCCTTTCCTTTGCACAAGGAACAAAAAGATGACATCAATGCGTTTTCCAGTTTCATACACGCGATCCTCAGGTGAGCACGGGTGGTGTAGATTAATAAGGAAAGTTACAGTAACGACCCTACATAAATCGTTCTTAAGTGCAATAGATAATGGTGACAAAATGCGCAACTGCTGGGGGAGTTTATTGGATATGACGAATATCTAACAGTACAGAAGTTGGCTCTAATGGAAGTCTTTGGAACTGGGAGAGTTATAGTGGAATCCACATTTCGGGAAGATTATGGGAGTGGGTTTTTAATAAGAGAGGCAGAGAGGCAGCTGCCTTCTGTAATAGCGCTGTTGAAGAGTACCAGGTTTACTCTTATGCGTCAGAGCCACAAGGGGTCTAATTTCAGTAAATTACAACGTTCCATGTAATTTAGGCTTGCAGAGTAGCCGATCAACTGCTTAGTAAATGCAGAAATAATTTTGGCCCAGGTCGCTAGTGGGGATGGCTTGGTTTCCAAGCTTGAATTAATTTAGGAGGTATAACGCATCGGTACCCCTTGATGTTGCTTTTTCAGCGGAAAATTTCATCATCCAGTCGTTTGTCCTGGAATTGAGTGACGCTAAGCCTTCCAATGTGCTACTCATGGTGGACTCTCAAGCTTCAGGACGAAAGGTGTACACACTTTTGATATCGTCTGCGAAGAGAAACGGGGTGCCATTTCGAATAACATCGAAGACATCGTTAACGTTTAACAGGAAGAGCAGGGGCCCAGAACGCTGCCTTGGATCACACCGCTGGACATTGATCTAGGTTCAGATATTAAGCCATTTACTTGCACTATCTGCTTTCTAAGTGACAGATAAGATGAAAACCACGACAGGATTGAATCAACAAAACCGTAGAATGCCATTTTATTTAGCAACCTAGGGTGGGCCACTATCGAAAGCTTTCGTTATGTCTGAAACGATTACTATGGCTGACCACCCAGTGCTCAGGGATACACTGATAGCGTTCAGACAGTCACTCATGGAAGTAGCGCAGCATTTCTTACGAAGGAAGCCATGCTGTCCACTGTTAATAAATTTATGTTCGCAGCAAGTTGGGGATAAAGACTTAATTGCTTAGGTGTGGGCTGGCAGAGCGCTGTTGCGTGATCGCTGGAAACTGTAGGGGCTATAGCGTATTGGCGGTTAGTTTGGGCAGGGCGACAGGCGTGTTGCCCTTTTTGTGAACGGCGGTATAAATCTATTGTAACGGAAGAATGACGGGCAGTAAA
>LUCM01009876.1:0-14001 GCA_008360955.1 Fasciolopsis buskii | reverse complement strand
CCCCAGTTGGAATAACGAACTAGAGTAGGTAGACGATTCCAGTGAGCTCTGAAATACGGCCCTAGGTTGGGTAAGGGGTACCTATTCAGGAAGGGCAATGTAAATGAACAGCTAACAGGCAGGTGATCACACTCAGGTAAACTAGCCTCAGTGGGCGTTTGAATATGTTAGGCCTATCGTGAATATCATGTCAAGAACACTGAGGTTCCTTGTTGGATTAATTACGTGTTGGGTCCAGCCGCTATGATGAATGCTTTCAAGGAAAGGGAGCAAGTAATTTGGAGCGGAAAGCGTGGACCAGCATATGCCAGGTGCATTAAAATCTCCAGCGATAAGCTTGAGACCTGGAAGGTCAGCAGCTGTATTTATTTGTTGTGTTGTCATCAAAAAGTCGTTTTGGCAAGAACTGCGGTGTCGGTAGATGCATTCAACAAGACGGCCTACATCGCTCATCTCAGCTCTACCCCAAATGCAATCTTGGATGGTGTTTAGCATGGTATCCTGGCACAAAGTAGCTGGTATAGATTCTTTTACGCAGACAATGCAGCCACCTCCACGCCGGGCTTCACAGCTTTTCCTGAAGGATTTATAGCCGGGAACTATTATGGCCTTGTCCGGAGTGCGGTCACTGAGCCACGTCTGGTGATAGGTATTAAATCAAAGTTTGACGAGAGTGTGGGAAGACCGATATATTTATTCTTCAACATACAGCGTCCACTTAATAATAGTGGCAAATTTTTTCTGAAGAGACCTTTACGCTGATTGGTGTCATGGTGAATAAAACTCGGTTTCTTGTTTGTTGACCGTCTTGGAGAGAGTCAACATTCTTAGTTCCGACTAATTTTGCTTCATTTTGGACCTCCTTTATTTGGAGCAGTAGTGCTTCATTTGAGTGGGAAATCGTCGGTCCAGGACAGCATGACTGGAAGTGGACGGTAAATGATCTGTCAGGCGAGCTTAGCATGATTTCTGATGGGTGGTAAACTCTAGGAGGCCGGGGTAATGTAATCCGTCCACAGTGCATTCAATCACACGGGACATTTCCGAAGTGGTCATGTTTGCCATTCCACATTCTGTTACATGGGGAGAGCAGGGTGGGCCATATGCATGGGAGGTAGGGCAGGTCGGGGGTACTTTGGGGATAACGAAGGGTTCGGCAGAAACGGCACAGAGTTGGTAAATGAGGACTTGGTAGGCTCTAACGGAGATACTGGTGATCAGAGGGAGCCAATAAACTTGGTCTATAGTTCGCACGATTTTCGGGTTGGAAATACAATTTGTTCATTTTTATATTAGGTGGCATCCATTGCGTTCGCGGTGAAGCTAGGTGCAGTGGGATGGAGTGGTACCAGACGGGGTCCCAAAAAGGTGGAGGAGAGATGCGAGTTTGGCCAAACAGTTTTCCATGTGCGGACAACTGAGTGGCTGTTTCTGGGCGTGAAAGGTGGAAACCAGAGGACTTGAAGGATCTAGTCTGCCTTTGATATCTTGGTAGGTATTAATTCCTAGAGGTTGTTGGTTTATTTACCAAAATGGTGCTGACCTTCGGGCCAGCTTTTTTTAGTTGTTTAATACGGGGTGCGTGCTGTGGCGTCTGGGGCGTAGATAGCACCGGCAGCGTCAATTTCGGTGACATTTTTGGGGTGAATTAGGCGAGTTGAGATGTCGGGGTGATAGGAACAATAGGACCAGCTTTAGGGCTGGCGGGTAGAGTAGGCAGGCTGGATACTTTAACCATTCCGACCGCCTCATTTTCAGGCTTCCGCTGAGATTTCTAATAAGGGGATGTATAGGAATGCAGTGGGATTTGCACCCTGACGTGGATGGTTCAGGGCACAATATGTTACGTGAAGTTTGAAAGGAGGATGAGGGGAGTAACTTATCTAAGTCGGCTTCAAGTTCAGGAGGGAGTTTTGGGGTTTGTGATCGTGAACATGGGTTCGGGCTTACTATGAGGCAATAGGTTGGGAACAATCGTATGTTTTTGCGAATATCAGTGGGTTAAAACGAGTTTGAGTATAGACTAATGGTGATCTTAGATTTTAAAACCGTCGGCTGTGATGAGAAGTGGAGAAAGGAAACTTGCTTCAAACCGGGCACGCAATATTGTCAGACGTTTTCATGCCACCGGGTATATAGCATGCATGAAGTTTTCGAAATTCGCCACTAGTATAAACGTGGTGCGCACATGGCAGAATCTATTGCTCATCAGAGGAAATCAGTTCATCGGAGGACGTCAATTCGCTGAAGGCTAAAATTTCTGGAATGAGGGGAATATTTTTGGTATGGCTTTTGTCAGCCATGATTTATAATAACTCGAAATGCAACTGAAATTAGCGCGAGCGAGGAAATCAGTCGACGCACAAAAACGAAGTTTTCATGAGCAGAAGAATTTATGGGAATTTCACAAAATACGATTTGGAAAAATGCTTTCATATGCTAGAATTACAACGCAAAGTACCACCAGTGGCAAAGAGCTATCACTAGCTACACTGTATAAGTATGGAGCTGATGCGACATACACAAAATATGTCGCCGCTAGGAAGTTGGTTTAGGAAACTGTACCTAGAATTTTGAAGTGACTTCAAGGTATCAAGATCAGCATAGTTAGAAGTCTATTTTAGTGCCGGAGTTTGGTTTACGCGTCGGGTGAGATACATTTCCAGGCCACGCATTGGACTTGCTTTCTGAATTCAGGTCTGCATTCGGCTATGTGGTTTCTTTCCATGTGATGGTTACCACTGCATCCGGGTTTTAGAGACTTGGAATGGCGTGACCAACGAAAGACGAAAAAAGAGAAAGGAAGGAGGAAAACTAAAACGAAAAGAAAACCTAGATAATAGCCACTTGACACTCGGCTTAATAGTCTGTGAATTTCCTCCAGATATACTGTGGTCAAGGCAGCTGAGATTCAGTTGCATTCATGAAGGTAGTCCATCTCTATCACATCCCAGCAGCGCGTCGCCTAATGAGAGGGTATCGTCCAGCTATGTTCAAAAATACATTGATGGGATGCCTGAGGGAGCAGGAAACGAAAGAGCCATCGGAAACTGCCTCATGGACGCAGAAAACCGCGAAAGCTTCAAAGCCATTGATCTACTGGCGGAAGCTACCAACTTACGGTATACCAGTGCTCGCAGTGTAGAAAGTGCGGCATACCATTTGCAAGAGCCCACGATTTAATGGTTGTAGTCGTCGCCGATAGGTGGCTAAAAAGGATAAGTCTGCCTTAATTTCGGAGGGTTCCGCTGGCCGTCGGCATGATAGAACTGACAGCTGATGGAGAAAAGGAGTTTAGCTACCCTAGAGTTCGGGGTGTATATAGTAGGATGCACTTTTACTTTAGCCTCCCCAGGTGTGCAAATCATCTTTTGCTGCCTTCTTCTTGGTCGGGATCCGTGGTAATAGCTCGCATTTACATGACATCAAAAAGAACAGGACAGATGATTCTGTGTTGATGACACGGAGGGGCAACCTGATCGGCAGGTGATCGCGATTCTCTGTTATTGGGGGTTTTGACGTCCCTGCGATCGGCCAGGCCGACGAAAACGCGCCGAGAAATAATACTGGTGATTAGTTCCTGGCATGGCTCTATGTTCATTGCCTGACCCAGTCTATAAAACAGACAGATAAATTTGGGGATGGGCAGCAAACATCGATGTTAGATTTAGTGACGACTAAAAACAGGAGTGATATCTGTTCTTTATTAGCGAAAGAACCACTGGGAGAAAGTGGCCTGCAAGCGCAGCTGGTTGCGGGACATGACAAATGAAGTGGAGACTTACTAGAGCTCTTGCCTGAAACAATGGTGGCCTGGCACATATCTCAGCAAGTCTGTACTAGATCCCAGAGAATTCATGCGGGTTAGTCAACGACAAGTGGGCTCTGATACGAACAGGCTTATTGCACCTAACTGATGTCTTTGCTTCCTGGTGGAAGCTTAAGTTGGGAAGGTTGATAAACTCTAAAACGCCGTTGTGGGTCTATCACAGTGGTTTCTACCTCCACAGCGGATGGGTCACGTATTCCAGTGTAAGAAGCGTCGTCCAAACGATGCAACAGAATGGTACACTTGAGGACGACAGAAAATTACCCCTAGTGCGGAGATAATTCCCAAGGTTTTTTATGCATACATGCAGCCCGAGAATGCTACGCGTAAAAGTATAGAAAACTTAGAAGGGACTAGGTTCAGTGCACTTAGTAAGAACAAAAACCTTTTTAAGCATACTCACCGCCAGGTGCAGCCTTACGTTCATGAAGTCTCCCCTTGGACCGGATTAGTACATAAGTTATTTTGAGCGAAAATGGAATTGTTACAGAAACTAAAAGAACTAAATGGGCACAGATGGCGGGGTAGACGACATCCGCCAAGAAATCATCAAACATGTGGCGGATGTTTCATGCTAAAGTGCACCAGAGCCCTAAGGTGAGTCCTCCGACGTGGGGCAACTCCCATGGGCTGAGAGGAAACTACGGCGGTGAAAACACAAGGAACGTTCTCGGCATGAAGCTATCAACTACAGACAGGTAATTATTAATAATTCTGACGTCATTTTTGTGTAAGTGCTTATGGCGAAAAGTTAGGGACTAGCTATAGTCGAGCCTTGTAAACAACGGGCACTTGTCTTTATAATGGCAAAGTTTTTTCGGGTACAGGTCGCCTTTATCAAATCTTATAATGTTTTTGGAAGAAATATGGATGAGGGAAGAGCAGTCAAGTTCTGTTATCTAGATTTCAGGTGCCGTGGCTTGCTCTGTCAGACCGTGAACAACTAGAGTTTGGTATATCTGCGTTGCCGAGGTGAGGTGGGATGCGTTTTCTTAACAAACACTGTCCTTCGGTTCGGGGAGTAATCGTAAACCTGGATCAGATGTAACGGGCGCAGTATTTCAAGATCTTTTGTTTGGGAGTTCTCGTTACTTCGGTTCATAGATGATTTTGATTAGGGATTGGAAAACCTATGCAGATGATATTAAGTTGGCGGGCGAGGATATAACCTAGGATTTGAAAGCGGTCAAATGGTGTTCGGCTGGGCAGAATCCACCACTAAATCATGAAAACTGTCAGCTGTTGACCCCAAACATGTAGCAAATCAGCATTGGACCGCTATGTTGTGGTTCGCAAGTCAAGGGTCCCGGGATTCTCTTGACCCGTGAATTCCAGCCGTCTAGGCGGTGTCAAGAGGCGGCCGTCAATGCCAGAATAGTACTGACCTTAATTCGTAGGATAATGTCGTATAATCGAAAGGTGTTTCTACCTTAGTAAAAAGTGTCGATGCGTCCTCCCCTAGGGGGCCGTGAAGAAATTAGGTACCTCAATATCCTAAAGATATAGAGTGCACAGGGAATATCCAAGGACTCACAATAAGAACTGTGGCTGGGTTGTAAAGAAAGATTTGTCTACCAACACTTCAGGAGTTTTGTGCCTACTTTAAAGATGGTGGACATAACGCAGGATCTAGCATACATAGAAGCTAGTCATCTTTGGGTTTGCTCACATGCGCAGCATGCAGTGACAGCCTGAGGCCGCACAGACGTCACCCTCTGCTGAAATTGATGTTCGTGTTCCTTACGAACACGAGAAAGTTAGTAACTGCATATTAACGGGAGATTTTGAACAAGCTATAAGTCCACTTTGTAGCATAGCAGTCCGGGATCTGAAAATATGAATGGGATTAGGGTAACTCGTTCCACTTAGGCCACATGCATTTGTTGACAATGAGCGGCTGTGGGCATGCATATGAGCACGACACCACTTCAAAAGCAGCCTTTCAGGAAGCAAGAAATTTCCGGATCGCAAGCAGTGTTGAAAGTCAAGGAAATTGTACTAAAACGCAGGTGCCTGGAGGATAGTTGAACCGTTGCGTTCGATTCTGTCCTGTGCAAACTGAGCTGAACAGACACGGCACGTTTGAATTTGTTGGATTCCGGCCACAAATTTAAAAATCTATCTTCACTGCTCTGGCTAACAATCTTCTTTTTATTTTTATTTTACAGCTGACCAAGTCATTCAAGCGATTCATTTCAAGTAACCCTGTTAATTTCACTGTAGTGGTAGAGAGCTTCTTGGTCTCCGGGTAAAATTTATCGACCAGTCTGCTGATCATGAACAGCATAAAAATGGTCATTATGGAATGCCACACCAGGAACTAATCCGATTAAAGGAAAGTAGGAGACATCCTGCTGTTTTTAGGACTACATCCCAATGCACGTTTACAAAGTGCTGCCAGGGCTGAAGTTTAGAAGCCACCGAGGTAGGGATTTAAAGTCATGAAAGCAAGGAAGTTACCGTTTCAGTACCGGCGTGCCCCAGACAAAGACCAATTTCTGACCATGGTGGCGCCCCTCTACCACAGAACTGGATGCGTTATCACACAGTCCTGGACAGGTTTCTAAACGGACAAGAGAAAGAGCCGGAACCGTAACAACTAGAAAATAGAGTTTGTGATAATAACAGTAACAATATGTGAACTATGCACTAAATCAGGATTAAAATGTGAATACCAAGTTTGCATGAGCGAAAGAGCCATAAGCTAGAAGCAAAAAAACATGCAATAAACAAGAATGAAGCGGAACTGAAATCGTAACTTCGCTTGCGTTTGTGTGGAGACATTTCATCGGTTATTCCAAAAAATCGGGGAAAATTGCATTAAGTCAAAAGAAAGCAAATACGTATCGAGTTTGCTTAAGTGCATCAAGGAGCTATGGTGTCGGACCAAAAATGCGACACTCAGTGTTTGAAGCAACAGGCTGTTTAGCTGAGATAAATCACGGTAATACTTACAGGTCACAGTGACCTAACAGAAGATCAGCTGTAGGCGCGAAGAAAATTCTAAAGCTGAAACGAAAGGTGAGAATGATCTGACACCATGCAAAAAAGATGGGGCGCTTTGTGGTATTTCTTCTGCTGTAAGTGCTGTGAAGCGGTGGCAAGTAGGCGTGAACGTGATAAATTACAATGGGATGAAATAAAGCGAGTACCACCATTAATCAAACGCAGGTTACAGTGACATGTAAGCTTAGATTGCTCAGCTAGGGTAGTTCACTGATTCAGATTTTTCTGTTTTTGTTTTTCCATACCTGTACGGAGTCTGGCTAATATCAGTTGGTCACTTACATCATTTTGATTGAGTTACCCGTCCCAGACCCAGGGAGTGCGTTACTCCAGATCTGTTTATTGAACGTCACTGTTTATTGGTCAAACAATGCTTTTGGAACGTCACCTAGGCTTATTAGCCTGAAATAACTGCTAATGCACCGTATCTGAAGCATTAAAAGTTAGTACCGAATTCTAAGTCTAATCAAAGCTCGCCGTCTTTATTTCTAGCAGCAGGTAGACAAAAGTTATGTAGGGTTAATTAAGGAAATCGGATTGACTTATCGTTCCAGTGTGATCCCCATGATGCCTACTAGAAACCATAAAGTTTATCTGATGTTTGAAAGCTTTTCGAATTTAGTTGTCCATTTTTTATCCATTTTTACAGTTATTTTACATGAATCTGCCGTTATTTCAACTTAAAAAGACGAGCGTTCCACAATTAAAAAATGTTATCTATATATAGACTATTTTAAGGTCAGTTTTGTCCCATTTAAAAGCAACCCGACTAGCCCGATGCACATTGTGACTGATCCTTTGCTGTACTCCTCACGGCCCATCTGGCTGGACAAAAACGTTACAGACTGTATGTGCCAGAATGCAATTCCGCTTGGCTTAAACGCTACCCAGCATAAAATGAGAAGGGAAAATAAGAGTACTCAAACGTCAGCAACTGAATGGCCTATATTAGAGACGTTAAAGAAGCCGATGCTCGGTACCCCAGTAGGTGATGCAGATTTGTTGGAAGTAGCTGGCCAAAGGAAAATTAAAACTGAAAGTAAAATGTCGTATCAAACGGGTCAGTTGGCATTCATGGAGATCACAGTCTGCAAGCTGACACCTCTGTTACATTTCATGGATTACTCGGTAGTTGCCTTTCCAAACAACCTGAAAGAAATAGGCACTTTATTTAACTCCACAACCGCAAAAACTAGAGAAGCGTGGGCTGCTCAACTGAAGCCGATGGACTCAACCTTCGGAAACTTGTGGACCTACTGTCGGTCATACCTACGATTGTTCGGGCAACGGTCATGTGGCGCTCCCAAACCAGCGCGTCGGGCTTGGGAAAAGATTATAGCGGTACTATCGCTCCCTGCTGTTTTAATTACTGGACAAAAATGAAAGCTGACTTCACAAAACTGAAATCCAACTGAAAACAGGCTGACACGACGCAGCCGCGGAAAGATTATGTAAAGGTTTCCAATGTAACATCCCGGGCTGTCGCTCAGCCAACGACCCCTGCATTGTGCGGCTCAGTCTGGCACCCAGGTGTCCACCAATGACTAAAGCAGTACCTGTTGTCTTGAATGCTTCGGATTCATCTCCACTGCAATCCTTCAGAAAAAGCCAATACATCTCGAGATCTCCCGGTGGTTCCACCGTAGGTCCATTCAATTCACTTCCAGGTTGCAATAAAAACAATCCATCGGACGTCCAACATCCAGCATGGTCCAGCCGGATGCAGACTGGACCGCCCCATAGGCTCATGGCCAGAACAGACACAAGGCAATTCATGTTTCGCCCACCTCACACCCAAGTTCAAAAAACAGATGCCATTCCAGAAGAACCCCGGGCAAGATATATGATCGGCCCAGTTAGCGGAGGCATAGTTACACCGGATCGTTGGCTGATTTCACGCACCTCCACTCTTCTACATTTATTCGATCTTGCGTAATTGTGAGCTTGCCGAAACGGTATTAAATTTGCGGATGCAATAAAGTACTATCGGTGAATCGGTCCACAGCGCCGCCGCCTGGTCGGCGTACTTAAAACGACTTCTTGTGATGTGCACCACTGTTACTACCAAAATTGTAGCACTTAACTCCGGACGTGGAACCAGTGCTGATTTCCCAGGTGCGACTCGAGCCTTGGCCTGCGATATCCTAAAGCCGCGATTGCCGCCTTCTATGTTCCACCGACCATGCACTATGGCGCCGTAGCCAAATTCCAATGCACATGAAAATGCGTCGCTTGGAAACAGGCTTTTCGGAAGTTCCATGCCCCATACCCTCCAATAATGCTGAGAAATTCTTTCCACGACGCGTTATCTTGGGGATCAGTTAGGTCATCCCAGCCAGTTTTCTTCCTGTGCATTTTTGGTAGCAGCAGCCTTTTCGGAAGCAGCAAAGGGCAGATGAACTCAAAGAAATCTTGCGAGCAGAGGACCGATGATGGGATCCATTATGCGTAACTGGCAAGTTGAGAGCGTATAGTTGTAAAGCTATCCAATCGGTTTCTGTGATCCATTGCGCCATCGCAGTACATTCGGCAGGCGTACGGAATATATCCAACGAAGGAGTTCCCCATGCTGGTTCATGGACTGAGACGACTCCCAACACCCCGCAACGTTTCTTGGTGTTTAAAGGATGTTCAGGGAAATAACACGCTTTTCACCCACTGAGGACACAGCTATTTTTCTACGTACTTAAGGGTTTCGTACTGCATCGTCACCCCGAGTTGCCGCTTCAATGGCCGTCGGTCAGGATGAAATGTTCTTTTTAATTGTGGCATTCTTTGAAGCGTGTATGTCGTGCTATTTGCGAACAGGTTGGCTAGCGGACGCCAAAAAAGTGAAACCTCGGAACAACTTAAACCAAATCTTGTTTCCTTTTGCACTCTCTCTCAATGCGTTGGGGGGTGGAGAGATTATATCTTATATGGCGAAATTCTTGGCTGTGTAGCCGGTTCATTTGCTCCTCTATAGTTTCCGACCTTGCAGTACTATAAACAACCAGACCATTTTGCCCGGAAGAACATATAGTGTCTGCCCTATTTCCGTGCGCACTGTGTAAGGCGCCTGGCGATCAGAGACTCTGATCCACAATCCAGGGTGCCTCCGGTACGTGGCCAAAAATTGTAGGTCTATCAATTCTTTTTCTTAATTGACCCCACTCACGCCTCGCCGGTGCGGCCACAAGGACAAAATTGCATCGACTCATTTTTGGGCTCCGTCAGCAAGTCAGTCGTAATCTCGCTTTGTCCTTTATAGTCTGGCGAAACGGGTGGCAAACTGGGTGGACCGGCAGCGGGAAAATAGTCCCGCCCACAGTGTTCAACGCTAAAGACCTCGGAATCTCCGAAGTGTGGTGGTTTCGGGAGAATCGTTCACCCAAAAAGTCGTAACCGAACCACTACCTACCAAGCCGGTGGGGATGACCACTCCTATGGCGACGGCAATTTAGCGAATTGGTTCAGGTTGAGGAGCCGAGCAAGCCACACTGGTCTCTAGAGCACCATGGCTGGCCATTAACTCAGACGGGCGAGACGATTTCTAATGCCTTCCCGGGCAATCCTATTCATCGTAGAACGACGACGGTTGCACGGTTTGACTTGTCGAGGCAAATGAAACAGCCCGTGGCATTTCCGTTGTGCTCCAGCGCTCTTCCAAGCGGGTCTTTAGAAAATTCGTAAAGTCAGATAATCTGTGAACGATAATGTACACTTTGATTTCAGAAAGGGTCAAGCCCTCCCGTTAAATAGCGTGTTTACCTGCCAAGAGTTGCATCTGTTCATGAGCTTTCGTTTGATATTACAGCTGGTTGGTAGAAGGCCTCGGTAGTTTGCAGCTATCCCGGAAAATATGATCGAATCTACCATCATCTGTTCCTATCCGCCAATCTAGGAAATCCTTTAAGTACCCAAAGCTGGATCCGCGGTCGTCCAGCTGATGGCTTTTTTTCTGTCTAACGGCCATGTAATTGTGAGGGCAGATAACGGAAGATGTTTTTCAGCGTGTACACTCCGTCCAGATTTGATCTTTAGCTCAGGTAATCCAATGCAGTGGATCGGTTGCGACTTTGTTGGGTGAACGATTCTTCCAAAACCACCACACTTTGGCGCAAGTCCGCACCATTGTCGCTGGATCCGACATAACACAAGCGTTACCCTTGGTATATCTAGCTTCGTACATTGCGCCGCTGATCAGATTTCGGGCGAATTTGAAAGACGACCCGAACAAGTACTTTAGTAATTTCTTCGCCCTACTAGGCAGATTCCAACGTCGAGCATCTAACAATAGTATTCCTTCCTGGTCCTCGAAAAAAGTTTGCCAGATGTAGTAGCCTCTGCCCCGGATACCATATCTTGGATTCAGTAAACCTTTTGAATAGCTTCATGAACTTACTTTGCTGATGGGGCCCTCGCCGAATGTCGACAACTCCACCCTGGGTAGTTGGAATGGGGACTGAGCTGGAGAAATAAAGGTGCTTGGCCAGCGAACGACCTTAACAATCTTCTCCGCCTCTCTTTCAACAGGAGATATCTCTGCCTCATTAATCCAGACTCTATACTACATAGCCCTGTTGCAAAATGGTCAGAAACTTTCTAATTCTGCGATCACAGGCACCTACACATCAGTGTGCTTCCAGTCAATATCACTAAACCTGAAGTGGTACGGACAGGACTGAGAGATCTAACGCCATTAGTGTAATCAAACGCTTCCCAAAAGGGCACAAGAGACTTGGCGGTCTACTTCCTGGCCATGGTGACTGGCATAAATATTATCCTTTAAGGAGGGTGTGGTTTGCCTGGACAGTGTTCAACGGCAAGCCAGGATGATTAATGGACGGAAATGCAAGTCGTGACCTAGAAGGGTGAAAGACTGGAACCAATATTAAACTGAAGAGCACAAGCTGAGGAGTGATTTATTCGAAAAGTTCAAGATACTAAGTTTGAGGGGGGTATACACAAGCGACATGTCCGTACAAACTACAGAGGATAGAAGGAGAAACAGTAGTGCACGGTTGCGACGTACAGGCTCAAAGGTAACCGTGAGTGCATACGTCTTCCGGAGTAGAGTAGCTGGGGTTTCGAACAAACTATCACCAGAAGTAGTAACTGCCAGAGGCTTCAACAACACTGGATAAGACGAGATTCGAATAATTCTCTTATTTGAGAGCCAAAATGTAGGATACTCAAAATCAGATGTAAAGAAGGGTAAATCTTTGCCATGATGCCACGAAATAATGGAATGTATGCGCAATGGATGTTCATTCGCCTTACTCACTTTAGCTGACACAAGACTTTTGCACCAAACCAAACCTGAACTAGAAAACAAGACAGGCAGTGGTTGCCGCTAAGCCCTTAGCATATAATGGAAGGAAGTATTCACACTCGGCTGACTATTGAGGTTGATACCGTCATGAGCAAACTGTACTGAACTCGACTGAAGCGGGCTGTCCTTGATTCGTGGACTGCGTTACTCCCGAGTGGTTGTTGTTTGCCTGGTGTTTCTTGCTACGCTCCGATATCCACACTGTGGTCTCTTCCAACTTACCCAAGTATCGCTTATTCCAGTTATAATTGTCTCGGCCTTTGTCAACCATGTCACAATTATGTGTTTTCCCCAGCTTTTGATTTGAAATGAATCTGGTGGCTCGTGGACGCCAATGTAGTTTCAGGGAAATGTTGGTGGTGAACCCAACGTTTACACTTTGAAACACGATTCTTAGTATCTTCGACGAACTTCTTTTTAGAAAAATGACACTTATAGTGTCTGACTTACTGCCGGCTAACAATTTTTAGCCGTATTGACAGGCCCGATAACATCTCGTTATTCCCTGATATTTTGGAGGATAAAAAGGTCCGTATTTTTTCCTGCCGCAACTGTTAGGCTGTACCCTCAGCGGGCAACTTTGGGTTTGTTACTGCGTGTGATAAAACAACGGTGGCAACATCTCCAGAGTCGCTCACATTTAATTGGGGAAGCCACAACCGCGACGCGCTTCTTTGACCCAGTTTGACCGGCACCCATCGTCCAGAAATCAGAAGTCTTGGATCTAGCAGTAGTCGTATTAGGCAGTTTCAAGCCATCCTTGCAGTGTCTGCGGGTGGCAAACGCAGCAAAATGCCTTTTACTGGCTGGTAAGAGCAATAGCGTCAGGGTACGCTACTTCTTCCCAACCCCTATGCGAAGCTTTCATATGCCCACATTTGGAATATGCATTCTAACCTTGATCTTCCCAATGGGAAAGGGATACCTAGACCCAATAAGAAGTACAAAGGCGTTTTACCAGAAAGGTCACCTGCCTGAGTTGGCTCGAATACCACTATTGGTTTTCACCCCTGATGCTGTTGTCACTGAAGTATAAGTGGGCAAATAGCTGTCTAACAGAAACTGTTAGAGCTAATTGAGCTGCAAACCGAGAACAGACCACTTTTCTTTGAAGAAAACCGCCCTCGGATGCCACAAATTGAAACTGTCCAAACCGAGTGCTAGCAACACTATCCGATGACAATTCTTCTTATGTAGGGTTCTTAACAACTGGAATGAGCTCATTTGCTTCCCGTGATTATTGACCCTTTCCTAACTTACTAGTCCCCCGATAGCTGAGGATACGTTTCTGAACCTACTGCCTGAAGTCTACTGAAGTGTCGCTTTTCAGACGTTGGTCCAAATGCGTCAGTTTTTCTATGAAAAAAGCAGGAAATGAAATAAAACAAACCCCAAGGAGCCAAAACAGTAAGATGCGGCGGCTCCCGAGTCCAACAGACTGGACTACACTGTAATCGGCCGTCACTATTGTGCTGTGCTGTATTTGACTCTTATCTGCTCTGATCTGAACTGAGCGACAGTAGTCATACACAACAGGGTCGAATCTCTGGTGTTTTATGCTCGTTTTGTAATGTATGCATATATCTGCATTTATAAATTTATATGGGCGTGTACATGTCTACACGTATGCATCTACCGCAACGACCGTTACAGAAGCTCGACGTTGTCCCAAATCGTAGGAATTCTGAATCAGAGAAGACTCCGGAAGTGGCAGTGCTTTCTTCGTGGCATACTTCATGCATGGGTTTGGTAGAAGAGCGAGGTCGATAGTCACTACGACCACAACGAGACTACACCTTGACGTGGTGTGACGGCTTGCAGGCCTCCATGATCCAACGAGCTATACAGGATG
>LUCM01009870.1:157665-169234 GCA_008360955.1 Fasciolopsis buskii | reverse complement strand
ACGAATCGATTCGTTTTATTTCCTTTGATATTAGTGAAAAAATAAAATCCCGTAATCTGTAGAAGCGTTCTTTCAGGCTCCTTAGAGTCTTCAGAGCGGGCGAAGTAAAACGGCCGTTACACAGAAAATGTGTTCTTAGGAGATAACAAATATGAAAAACTCGATTGAGTTTATCCACAATATGTTGACATAATTAGTTAGAGTTTCAAAAGAAAACCAAGAATTTGCTTATAAGGGAGATCATTGGAGGAAAGAATTTTCTCCCTGAAAATCGAAGCGTTCGTGTTTTGATTTGGTCAGTCTACTTAAAAGATTGGGAAGCTTTTTGAGAACAATCTTTGGGTTTTCAAAAGTAACAGACAAAAATTATGCTGAGATTGTGACAAGCAGTTTAGGACAGAATTACTCGGGATAATTGGCAATAATTCTATCTAATGCGAAGTTGCATCTAGTTGGGGGAAATAATTTTGGCTTTAGCAGATGTGATCGGCAGTCCGTTGCTATACGCAGTTTTCGTCCACGTTTTCTTGTCTAGCCAACAAACATGAGTTACGATTAAAGTATATTCATGTTCATTTATTGAGTGAATATTTTCCAAAATTGCACTTACGAAGGACAAGAAAATACCTATGTGGGGTGAACAATAAGGGTCAGATGTTTGTAAATTTGAGTCGGTATTTTCGTCATATGAGCATGATGGTCGACAGTTTAGTTAGAATTGAAAGTGAAGGAAAGTCATACTCTGGAGGTTCTGCGAATATTTTGAGAGTTATTCTGTTGAATGCTTGTAGCAAACTAGTATTTCTTTGCGTTCAAAGCTTTGGATTTTTAGTGAATACGTTAAAACTAGTCCCGACTTTGAGAATGAGATAGAGGATATCGACCCTCCTGTTCCAAGCTTTTGAACTCGGCCCGCGCACTGGTCCGTGTTTGCATTTTGTGCCCTGTTTGTGATAACAACAACATTAAAATCATCCGACTTGCGGGATTACTTCTCAGAATCATGATCATCTTGAAGTTTACGGAATTAACCTTAAAGCAAAGTACCCAGGAATTGGGAAAACATTAAGAGTAGTTGAAGTATGACCTGCCTCCGAGCAATCCAGAATATGAAGACCTCACAAACTACGAAAAGCCTCAACCTTGGTTATTCTGCCGGATTTTCAATGACTAGTCGCCCTGGATACGATGTGTAAATTTCTGAGGTGACCGTAAATCTATGAAATGGTCGCGCATGATAGGCGATTAGGTGTGAAAAGCAGCGGCCGTCCGAAATAGCTAAATTTTACCCACTGAATGGGAGTAATGGTTCGCAGACAGCACAAGTACTTGAATTGATGAGGAAACCCGAGGACTTACAGGTACACTTTTAGGCGAGTCAGCAGAAGTATTGTGGAGAGCACGCTAGCGGTAATTTAGTTCGTTCACCGCCACAGTGAGCAGTCCAATTGTACATACAACTGAAGCAATGCAGGCAGATACTAGCTTTTTATCATAAACGAAGAGCATCGAGAGACGGTTTTCGTTGAAAGTAGTGGATATGCTAGATCAGATGAACGGGGTCAACTTATTTCAGGGATGATGACAAATTTATCATTGGGATCGACAAAACTCTTGAGGTCGAACGGCTAAAGGAGCACATTTGTACCGATTGGCATGTATTGATAATTATGTCGAGTCTTAAGATGATTAAATAATATGCCTGTCAAATCGGCCGAGTGAGAATCAAGTGGGTTTTTAACCTATCCGGGATCGCACCGATCTGTTAGAAAATGGACACTCCTTCATTTGGTTTAATCTCTTCCTGGGTCGATATTTAAAAAGGAATTCGACGCATTCGACGGCGTAACTCTACGGTGATTCCAGAGAAGTTCATTCCCTTTTGATGACGTTTCATTCTAACAGTCTAATCTGAGGGTCTGCTTATGACAGTGTCTCACTAGCAAGGAATGGCTCTTATTTGAGCTGCTGAGTGCCACTCGATATCAAACAGTTTTTTTAGGATAATAAAAACCACGTACGCTTGGGGATATCAGAAAGTTACAAGAACACCACAACGAACATTCCAGTGGGTTAGGATAATTATGCTATTCAAAACTAGCTCGATCTCATTCCATTTGGAACTAATCATCTTTGTTTCAGTAAAAGTTCTGGACTACATGCATTGTTTTCATCATGTAAGACGTGAATTTTCGTAAAAGGTCAAAAATGCTCGCGCGTCGAATCCCTACAATTCTTGAAAGGTGAAGCCAAAGAATGTGGGATTCACTTTCCTCATTTCCAGAGGATAGGCTAGGATATTCGATGTCTACAAGTGTCATTAGGGTGAACTGTGGAGTCTGTACATATAAGGACTAACAACTAAGCAGTGCGCGATGTATAAATTCTTGGGCGCCGTAGATGGGCTGCAAATCAGTCGCGTCGGTACATTGTGGCACAAATTAAGTTTTAACAATACTGTTTCCCAAAGAAATGTCAATTAATGATTTGAAAGTGCAATATACAGATGCGATGCACAAACAACATTGTAAAACGTGAAAACCAATAAAATAGTTTGACTTTGCGTCGGTTCCGATTTCGTTCTAACTGTTTACCGTAACTGTTACAACGAAAAACCTCAGATCATCGGCTCTGCCGCATTAAATCAGCCAAAAAAATCCCGTTTTCTTCTCTTACAACAGTATATTTTGATTAACTAAGAGAAGAACGGAAAACAAGTTAAACAACTCTTTTGGGGGACGGAAAATCCAACTATTCAGTAGAAAACCAATGGAGAAATATGTTGGGAATCCATCGCAGTTCAGTTCCTCTATAAATCTACACCCAGTCAGAAGATCAACCATCGCATGATTTTTGTTTCTAATAAGGATTTGCTATGAAAAAGCAGCTTGCTTCTTAGTAACTAAGGGGTCGAGCAGAATGACTCAAACCCAAGACTCGTTTCGCGTGTACCTCCACAGATTTCATAAAGCAAGCAAATCCATGGGCTTATACGATAGTCCGCAAGCACGGAAAAATTTACGTCTACTTTAAAGCAACCACTCACAGCTCCTTGGGCATAATCATTCGATAATAAAATTAATGAGAATTTATTTACAAAGATTCATGAATATACGTTCTTAAGCTTGAACAAACAGAAAACATGATTTATCTAGGAGGTCTGAATTTGGTCGCAGAATGTAAGGAGTTTTACAAAATTTACAATATTCGTTCTAAAGGATGAACAAAGTAAATGTACAATTCAAATGACGAATTATATTTCCTGTGAAGTGGGCAATATTTCGACTGCAAAGAATGCTTCCTGGTTGCGCTTACATTTTGTGAATTATTGGGAAAATACTCATGAGTTGTTTAGTACCAAAAATGTGAATATATATATATATATATTGAGGTATCTTACAATCTAACCGTTAAACGGAAATGAAACTGAGGGGCATTGACTCCTAGTTCTAAATTTAGTCTCGCATCTTATTAAAATCGCGTCACCCGGGTGCTTAACAAGTCAAGGTAATAGACTATCTGATGTTAATTTCTACATTTTATTATAACCAACAGTCCTTGATTTAGGTAAGATTGTCCTACTCCTAATGAAGAAACAATGAAGACCACTTCAGATAGTCGCTATGATCACACTGAATTTAGTGGGGAACTGCCAGATTTACTGCGAAAGCCATTTGAGCGTAAACCTGACAGATCACAATTAGATTTGCACTCGTTATATACATAGGGAAATTTTGTTTTTGCAGCGCTAGGAAAATGACCACTCTGTTCATCTTCAAATGGTTTATCGGCCCATTACGTAAAATCTAAACTGTGTTCGAATAACTCCTGTGAACTAGCGAGTATTCTAGGCAGAATGAACCACAGTTTCTACGATAAAAGCCGCTGTCCATTTGGATATACTCCCAAACAATAGATTTCCACGTGCAAAAGTGGGTTATCTGAGCAATAATCTCCGGGCAAATTTTCTATTCTGTTCATTTCGATTCCAGTTGTCGAGGAACTGCCTTTGCTGCAGACAAAAAATCAAGTTTAACGCTAAAAAATGGTCGAGAAATTTACCTTACTTAAGTGGTGTTTTGTTTTTAGAGACATAACAAAATTTCGCTGCGATCTTTGGCCTTTTTTACTTAAAACGTTTAAATACCCCGCTAAGGAGACTAGGCTAATCTGTTACCTTTCCGTTTTCGGGTAGCCTAAAACAACTTCCAACAAAACATTTTTGCAGCCTAAAATATCTTCATCAAAAATCAACCTCAGATAGGGAGATTCTGACCGTGGAATAATAGACATGCTGATATTCACAAAACATTAGCAGGAAACAACTTCAGCCGGAAATGTGAAAGAAAACCATCACCATTCAAAGACAGTCGGCGGTCCGATCAAAACCACCAAACCTTGATCGGTCTCCAAAAGGCACGTTTGAAAATTTCTGTCATCACTATGGGAGAGGAGCACTAAAGCCAATGTCAGCTGTCGATCTTTTTCAATCACTGGGAGAAAATCCAATTAAACTGGATGAACCTAGGCTTCGATGGTAGCTTGATGGCACGAGTGATTGAACTGCTTCCGCTAAAGCAAAAAAGCGCTAGACAGAACCCGTGTTCGCCGATCGTGCAACATCTAATGAAGCATGGCCAACAAATACATTCCGTCACAAATAATTTACCAAGAACGTAATCCTAGGTTGCCAACATTCTGTTAGTTTGCTTCAATCGATAGACAGAAACCATCATCACTTTGAAATACAATAATTGTGTATTCTGGTATTGGGCAAGCAACGGATGTCAAATTCTTTTGATAATTTGTGGAAATTGTTTGTTCAGTTGCATTGTTCCATGCTTTGTTTTAATGTCAATCTACAAGCCTAGTTTCCGACTGAGAACGCTAGAAAAGTTGTCTAAATTTTGTAATCAGTCCAGTTCACTGCATTTAGGTCTCCAAGTTTGCCAGTCATACTGGATGTCTCGTGTTTCATTGACGGAAAGAGCAATGTCTACTAGAGGCATGACAAAGAAAATGGCTTCGCCAGATCTGATTGACATTTGACGGCTTTTCCCGATGTTTTTTCTTGGTTACAACTTTTTTGCTTTGTTTTATTCCATTAATGAAATCCTTGGCCGAAGCTGCTATGATAACACACTAAAACTGTCGAAAAGAATAGTAAGCCACTGCTGCGCATGACTGAAGAACTTCTTTTTTCAACAAAAGGTAGTCTGCTTGCACAAATTCAGGATTACAGACACGGTCACTTTGTGGTCCAAAATATAAAACCACTCTTTCATTTTCTTCTGTTGTCAACGTAAGGTGCCTGATGCTCTGTGTGCGAACGTTAATTATCCCCTCCTGATCGATTTGGTGCCAGCCAATATTACTGCCGCCCGATTGTATGACTACCCCAGTTAGAGTAAGGCCGTCACGCAACCCATCGAATTGATACAACTAGTGGATTTTCACTAATATCGTATGGACTGTAGGCTTTTCCTCGCTCTGATTGGAAATTCCGAAGCAACCGATCAACTGTATGCCTTGCTCAGGTAAGTCTGAAGTGCCGTCTCCCACCGTTGCTAATAAAATGACATCTTCAATATAGAGCCGGCAGTTACTTGCAAGTAGTGCTCGGGATTGGTCTCCTCTATGTTTGAATTTCATCTATGAAGCAAAAGCCCTAGGTTCCCCGGTCTCTCTCATACTCGGAAATCACCAGACTGAACTTTCCTTCTCACCAGACCTCCTCATTGTTGTATATCCTTCGTCGCACGCAGGGTTTGAAACGGGGCTTTACAATAGAAAAGCGTGTATGTTATCACTGCGCGAAGAGGGCCAATGTGGACATGCGCCAACCCTGTGGAGAAGACCCTAACTGTGGAAAAGGATTCGACTGAAGTCAACATGACACTTAGCTTGTCCCCTTGAAGGCCATCGGGCACAGATAGCTCTCAATCTGGACGACATTTGAACAAGCTTCAACCCTGATTTTAATCAGCTTGGAAGTTAGCTAGCGGTACAGTGCTGACCAGCAAGTCTTTCACCAAGAAACCCCGGGTTCAATCTTTGTTTGCGATGGGGGACTGTGCAACACTGCTGAGTTCTAATAGGAAAGCAGCTCGGGTCTAGTGCCTGGGCAGTGTAAGGTTGACTAATGGTCCGAAGTTTGAAGTCCAAAGAGCAGCCAGACAAGTAAAAATGACAGCAGTGACAAACTTATAGCGTCTATTCTGGACCCCTGAGTCAGGTCGCTTACACAGATTAAAAATCAAGAGGTCTTAAGACCGATCTATGTGGCCATGCGCTGTGCTGTCGGCCGTTATTGGATTGCCTTTCTTTGACCACAATCCGAAATAATTTACTATTAGGATTTTGGGCATCTGCCCCTTTCCCGTGGATTTGCACTTGATCTTTTTTCTATTTGTATTCCGGTAATTCACTTATGACAAACTCAAACTCTTTCAAAAGACGCAGTCTGTACTACTGCCCATATTGACTGGGTGAGGCCTGTACTTGGCTTTTCGGTAATCCGTTATTCGACCATTGACTATCTGCCTTATTTTCATTATCGGTAGGATCCTGTATCACTGACTTCGCAAGCCTGTTTAATTGTAGAATTTAGTCTGTACTATTGTATCACAGAATGGTTTAGAGAATCATTCGAATGACTAACACGTCTGTCAGAAGTTTTACAGTCAATGGCTGTGTTTCACCCTCCCAAATTATCTTACCGGCTTGTAAATACTCCGTGTTGTGTTACCTCATCTTTGAACATCTTCAGTGCCCGTCGGTTCAAACTACCGGTTTGTCGGGGCATTCTGTTCCATCATTTACACAATACGAAAGATCTGGAGTGGGACATATGACCTATACCGTTTTGTACAAGTTCTGATCGCGGCTGTATCGTTGTTAGATTCCAATACACCGTAAACACCTGCATTGGACGAAGTCGAATTAGGCTTGTTCTGTCGGTTACATATGACATTCCTTGTAATCCGGAACTTTTAGCAGCATTAAAATTGTTTTTATACCAATAAAGCCACCCTGTCCGTCGCATCACACTGCAGACAGGTTCCACCCATGTAGCAAAGAAGGGATTTAGTTTCAGGCTTTTCTTTTACTTTTAATTCTCACGCGTTTGGACTACCCCTGTTAGACCTACCAGTAGTCGCTTTCTATCCGACTGGACAAAATCACTTGGCGGCACCATTCTAAAATTTTATAAATATTCTTTTGTATTAGAAAGACAAAAGCGAAATGAATCTGGAATAATTTTGTTTTAAGTTCAAGATAGAGATAGAAAAATGAGGTAGAATTCAAGTCACACGACCTGATAAGCTATGCACCGATGCACTCCAGCTGCTTCCACTTATGAGTGATTGCACTGGTGGGATGGATTCAAAAAATTCATATTATTTCATCGGATTTCAGGGCTCATTTTATACGTGATCACTCCGTTCTAGTGTGCGTTAAGTGAAATATATAAATAGGTAAAACAAACTGCCAGTTCTATTATCAGACGTCAAAAGCAATTCCGAAATGGGGATAAAAGCAGTGAACAGAACATTTGTATGAATTAGGAAGTCGATAATTCAGTGTTTCGTTTACACTCAAAAGCGGTAAAGCCGAGAAAAACGGCTGTAGTCAAGGCGCCACCTGACGCAAAGGGCACGATAGAAATCAAACAAAACTGATGCAGTAATGAGCTCGTTTTCAATAGTCGAATGCGCTTTGGGGTACTCGATTTAGCTATTTTGCCTACAGCTGACACGGGTGCAGCCACTTAAGTGAATGGAGAAGAAAGCAGTTCCCGGCTGTCAACATCACGGTCTAAGTCAGACGCAATTAGATCAGATAACACCGGGTCAATTTAGTCATGATTCGAATGACCGTGTATGTCTACAAGCAACTGCCAAAGGCAACAAAATCGCAGGATTATTCTGTGGAATGAATCAAAAAGATAAAAATTTAAAATGCTAGAAATCTACCTACTTGCTCATACAGATTTGTAATTGCAATTTGGACTAAAGCACAGGCCTAAAGTTAAACAATTTTCACTTCATATCAACAATATGGAGCGATTCGGAATGACTAAAATTTGAGACAATGTCCTTGGTATTCAGTTTATTTTGAAATCATTGTACACAGGAACAAAACTAAATGATTGGTCCTTCGCCAACAGTGGAGGTCGAATTCAATTCATACTGTTTAGCTTAACAAACCATTGCAAACAGTTCTGTTTACCATATCTTAGCACCGCTGATATCATGCGACAACTATATGTTTTTACAGTAAACACAAATTTAATCCCGAAAATTTCTTCTCGGCCAAATGACCACCGACTGGTACTCACGGGCAAATTAAACAAGGATTGACAGAAATGGTAGATACGATAAAAGTCTCTACGATTTGTACAGAGTTAGATAGTCAAAACCTGGGAGGATGCTTGCGTTTGAAATTTATTTTTCAGTAACAGAATAGTGAGCTGAATAGTGAGTTGTATCAATGATTTCCAGAACCACTATCAATTGTGACATAAAATCGATTGAATGTTTTTATGACAATTAAGTCTGACAAGGCAGAAGAACGCAATTTCGTCATTAGCCTTTTCGTGTGCATGACTTCCGGAACTCAGATCGCATTTGGCACTAAGTTCGTTGACAGTGTGGGTGAGACATACAAAAACAGGGATACTTGGTATTAACTTTAATCATTCCCACCAGAATGAATCCTTTGGCGGTTCAAAAGATCTACGCGTTGTTAGTCAATTTGCAAGATCTCAGGGAACAAAATATGGTTGCCCTCAGATGCAGGTATGAAGGCTAGTTCACAAATGCAACCAAAATATCGGATGAGCTTGACATTTCCAGACCAGACAACGATCGACATTGGCACAACTCACTAGAGTCGATCATATTTACGAACCTCAAAAATACAAATATGAACACAGAACTCCTAAACTAGTGTCCTCCAGGAGTACGCAGTCACGTAACAACAGTTCTTACTTGGCTTGATGAGTCTACGAATTTTAGGTGCTTCTTTCCAACCTGGTTCCACGTACATATTTCAGCTGGCGTAAAGCAAACTAATTTCCCGTCTGGCTGTTCGTGTGTTTCTCTTAAGCAATCTGTCATACGTTCAGGCTTTGCGTCCCGAACGCAAAAACCTGCAATATTCCTTGGAATATTTGCAACAAACATTGAGATATTGGTTACTACTAACGCGGCTGACCATGCTCATGTTATCGAATCCATTATTGAAAGCCCATTATTTTCCACAATAAGTCCTACACGCTTTATCGCCATTAATCTAGTTAGTTCAGTTTATCTTGAATTATATCAGATGTACTAATGGATTAAGATGATGTGAGCGACAGCCATATACAATTCCCAGAATTATCTTCCCGATTATAAGTGACTGATATTCTTTACTTTTGCAAATCAGCAATGGTTCCGTATATAAATGTATCTGAGGGACATTAGATTGGTTAGCTTAATGACACCTCAAATTCTAATGCACTCATCTCTACATGCACTCACTCAAAAACAAGTAAGCAATATAGTAGTCACTTTTATCTGAGTCTTACGTGAATGCAGTTGTTCATTTTCTTGCTTTGAGCTCATACCTGTTCATTAGAATGCGTAATAAGATAGCTCATCACACTGGCATGCAAGCTCCTGTCATTTCAACAACCAAATTGCCTGGTGTTAACACTTCGTAAATTGGCATCCGTCTGTTTCCGTTAGTTTCCAAATTGCAGACAAGCTTTGTGATCCAATGAAAATGGAGGTCAAAAAGGTAATGGACAGGATTGAACACCCCGAACGTTGCTCCATCTGAATGACGTCCGGTTTACTTTGCATATGTTGTTGCTTTCGCTCGAAACAATCTACCATCCGAGTTACACAACTGGCACTCCGACCGATTGTGAACACAAGTTTTCCAATTTTCTCGTATTTGCACTCTAGAATTGGATGTTTTCGGCTTGCTTTGAGACGACATAACACTCCGCTAAATATTTTTTTCTCAGAAGAGGTTGAGCTAAGCCATTCACTTCAATCTCAGTTATTTCTCAAACATCGATAACAAAGCAGAACTTGTTAAACTGATGTATTTGTTTTATTTCGTAAAATGTTCCTTTTTAGTACAACCATACAGACAAACCAAGTAAAGAGATGCTCAATTTATATATTTTTTTCAAGCGTGCTCTTTGTTCGCTAAAATAATCGATGAAAATAAATTGTAAATATAATCCGGATCACAAATGTGACTAAAGGGGTGTCAACGCCTGGTGTCTCTGGCTCGAAGACCTGTGATGTTATTTACGGGGTCTGGTCTGTTATACTCTTTTGGTTTTCGATCCAGTTTCTTCCTCAGATTTCATTGTGTCTGAACAGTGGTACAGCATGATCTGCCCGATAAGAGGACGTTCACCAGATATTTCCAAATCAGCTGAACTTCCTACAATGCTATTTCGAAAAATCCTATGACAAACTCATCTAACGAGCTTAGAAGCACGAAAGATATAATAATGCTGACGTTGCCTACCTCGAATTGCTGTCGCATAAAATTTCCGCATGTCCTTGACCATTCCTTGTCTGCTGAGTTAATTTCATGCTAATGAACAACACACTGCATGAATATGCTCGAGTATAGACACAGATAGACAGAAACGAGAGGATAAATGTATCAAAAGACAAATAGATAGATCATTGGATAATTAGATATATAGATAGATAAGTAGATATATCGACAGATGGAAAAATAGATTATGAAAACACCAATGTGGCTGACTCGAATTCGGAACCTGCACTGAACGTAAGTTTATCGAGGCTCTGGCGATAAACCCTCACTCCCCGTACATCAAGCTGAACGACTTAGAGAAGATTTCGAAGACATGGACAGCCCTAACATCATTCAGAAATAAACATTTCAAATGTCACCATGTCAGTTGACCTCACCATCACGGCGGCGCATGAGGTGAAGGGCAAATAACATCTCACCCGTCACAAAGTTCAACGTACACATACGCACAGACACACAACTTAACATTCTATGACATGCGAACGTTCCCTCAATCATTTGACTGTTAAACCTGTCTTTTGGTGGCGAACTACATCTGCCAACAACGCTGTTACTAACATTATATCGTTCACGATAAACACTAATATATAGCGCCTCGATTTTCGATGCACTCCTTATGTCGTTCAGAAACCCAAATCCCATTCCATGGCATACTGAATGGTGCAAAATAACGCCATTACGAAGGTGAGTGCGAAACATTTAAACTATATTGTTTTTTTCTGGGAAAACCTGGCGCACGCGCTTCGACTGGCTGCGCTACAATTCTGTCATCGATAATTCGTTTTTTCCGGAACTTTGGTTCCATTATTGTCTCCACTCTCCTTTACAATGGGTCGGAATTATACCTGTATGAAAGCCCTATTGGTTCTCACCTTGGAGTGGGATCCAATCCATCAAGAAGAAACGTATGCTAGCTGGTAGGCAGCTCTTAAATGGACCCATCCGGCCGAGATGTCCATTCCGAAATTGTTGAGTGCCAACATTAGTTCTCGGTTTA
>LUCM01009870.1:119508-154895 GCA_008360955.1 Fasciolopsis buskii | reverse complement strand
TTTGACGCTTAACACCATTTTACTTGAATTGATAATTGAAAGATAATAATGCGGGTAATTGCAAATATTCATATTTTTTTGGGTGTTTTCTTCGAGTATGGACCCTGAAATCCCATTAGATCTACCAATCTTGTACACTGATTGGCAGACACGAAAGTCAAATGACTTTTTCCAACATTAATGAAATTGTTTCGTCATCCAAGTGGCAACTTCCAACACGTGTATGACGTGTGGTCTCTTGTTTAGAGAAACGCGAACTCGTGCATGAGACGTTCCATCCAATAAAGCTTGGCAGTCTTCCCCGGAATAGCTGGCGATACTGAAGAATTTAAAAGAAATCATTCGGTTTGAAGGAACTTATGCATGGAAAGGCTAGTAGTTAGCGCTCTTTGTAATTAAAACAGTTTTTGCCTTTGACACTAATTCACGATCAAATGATCGGTAACACATGGAAGTTGAAGTAGTCACTTCTGGTTTCGCTGTGTTATGTAGATTTTAGATTTCACGAAATGTGTAATTAGTCGGCCGAGTGTGAGACGCAATTAAAATTATTGGTTGCGAATCCCCATTACAGTTGAAATGTTTAGGGGTTTTTGTTTCCCTCAATTTTAAGTCACTTAATAAAATACCATCCTTATAAAGATCATACACTGAAAGATATTCCGTATTTTTGACACCTGTATAGTTCCATGTTCTAAGATGTGTGATTATTTAACTTTAACGAAAACGATCTCCAGATAGTTTTTAATAAGACCTTTTTGCTCGCATATTCCTTTGGCAGTAATAATTTGGTTAGAATTATGTGAGTACCGCCTACTACGATGTACCGGTTCGCTGCATTGGGTTGTCCAGTGCGTGAGCGATGCAACAAATAAAATGAAGTGCAGGACCACACTTAGTATCCATCATATTTGACAACTTCTTTCAAAAGAACGCTTTATGGAAATCTCGGCGGATCTCAGGTGGATGACAGAATAGGAATCCAAGTTCAACTCATCTGAGAAACTCGAGTGTTTGACTGGCTGTGTTCATTCACATCAGTGGATCCCCCTCTCGCTGTGCTATTCATTTTCTACTGAATCGTCGGTTATCATTCGGCCACCTTTATGACACGTAAATGAAAATGACCATTTCCTGCTATTTGCCATGCCGATCCAGTTCTCTGTCCGTAGTCCACGAACGGTCAAAACCCATTATACGGTCTAGCGGTCAGTGCTGAAGCAGTGAAGAATCAAGTCGACGTTTAGTCGTATAGATGATATGATCAAAATATTTCGAGCAGTTTAACTGTTCACAGTTGCAAGACAGCTGTCAAAGTGTGTCGACACAAATCAAATGGACAATTCCACTGCATTGTCTCCAAAACGGTAAATTTGGACGGCCGGAATACGGGCACAAAATTTATTAGAGACGATCATGTCTCCTGAATAAGTCGAACAACGTTAGTTGGTTGGTACAGGCAGCATTTGAACCTAACCTATGATTATAATGAACCGAAAGCTCCACAATTTTTCGATGACTAGCTCAGTTCAGTGACCCCCTTTGACAACTGTGGTATATAACTCAAATACCTACAAACCTTTCTCGATTCGGGAATGTAAAATTCGGCAAAGTTGAAAGCGCTCAGCCTCGCACATTCGTTAAAGCTCATTTTTTCTAATCCATTAAATTATTGATGAACGGTACGTCCCCTTTATACAACAGCAAATGCTTGTCTAAAATTATTATAAGTTGTCCGACGTGAAATTGCATGAAGCAGAAGAAGAAATTGGGAACATAATAAGACCTACGTTGCAAATGAGAAGAATCAATGAGAAATTCATGCTTTATGTACCTTACCAAATACTGAGTGCGTAAATAAGACTACGTGTGTTTGATATTGCATTGCCAAGCAAGTAAAATTTTGCTTGTCTGTGATGTCACAACACGACCGATGACTTTCTGGCAAAACCCACACCATTACAAGGACAGATTTTACTGTCCATCATGAATGCAGAGTTTGTTGGGATAAAGTGATGTTGACGATTGTGATATCTGAGTTTACCGATGGGGAACCAAAACAAAGTCGCATGGGTATATTTATTCCCCGTACAACTGAAAACGAAATAAACTGAAGGCAAATTGTCCAACTAACCATGCGCATGAAAACTGGGTGATATGAAAAGAAGTGTTGAAATAGGAGAAGGGAAAATTTTAATGATGTTGGCAAATTGAAACGTTAATATAAATAGAAAGTGGCTATTTGCTCCGGATTCCCTGTCGGTTTCATCAGAACCATCGTTCTCAGAGTATGCTCCACAAAGCCCCCAAATAAGCTGTGTTCTAACAACATCCTTTACGACTTTTCACCGACGACAGTAATCTTTTTATAATCTATTTTTTAATTGTCTGCACACTACGACCGTGGAAAACTGTAATTTTTGATTTTATATGAATCAGCTGATGCAATCAGTTCAATCTTTTAGACTGCTCTAGATTTCTTGCTGTTTCCTTTGTCGACATATTTATTGCCGAAAGTGTCTACCTGAATGTGCCGAAATCAAACAGTTTACAAGGGTACTCTTCCCTATTTGTCCGGTTCTACACTTGTTTTCTCATTATTGAAAATCATTTCTGTTTTGAAGAGTTTGATTTGCATTATTTCTTACTATTTAATATGAGCTGTCCCGGTACTATTAATGTGATCTTTTTCAAGGCTGAATATGTGCATATAGTTATGCATATAAAGCTCATGCTATCCTACTGCACCTCCTTTAAATTGTACACTTCCAAATGATGTCAACCGCTGAATAATTCATTGCGACTGTGGAAAACTTTTCTTTGAGTTCAATAGACACGAACAGCTGACATTCTACATGGCAGTAACAATGCTACGAAGTCATGCATCCTGAGTGTTTGTAAAAGTTTTCCAATTTTCCTGTAAGGAAAACCTGGGTACACACTTTGAGGTGAAACCTTTTTTCACTGACCTTTTGGTAATTGCAGCGAATATATGTGGTTGTATTTTCCGCGGCGAACTTGTCAATCTTTCATTCTAGAAGTTCCAAAACTGGGGGAATCCAAGACAGCACAATGTCCACAACTTGGTTAAAATTTCAATAAACGGTAGTCAACCTTTGGTTAATTATGACCTCTGAATGGTAGCATAATTTTGCTGGAGAGAAACATTTATTTGCAGTTTTCCAATTAGTACTGAAATTATTGTTCCATTGTATGAATGCCACTAGCGGAGTCCTGGACGCCGCTTCATTTCGTGAGTTCGGTTCTGAACTGGATGGAAGAATACTCAAATCCTGAACCTGGATTTCTTTGTCGATTCTTCTGTCAAAACCTTCGTATTTTTCACCATTCATAAGTAATATTACATCACATCTATGCTCTCTAATTAATTTCTTTAATGTAGTTGAACTAAGTAGATAAACCACGTGCTGTGTACCAAAGCGAGACTGTTTTATATTTGGTTTGTGTGATCCACTGTACCGGTATCCGAATTCTTTGTAATTTAGCAGTTCAATGTCTGGTTCTAATGCCCTATGTTCGTGCCTTCCAGCTAGCATGGAAATGGACTAATCTTTGGTTCTTGTTACCGCCTGCATGTCAAGGGCTACCAACTATGTAATTCAGTGGCTAACCGAACTGAACCTTTCTGGGGCTTAAGTGGCTGATTCGGTCATTTTTGGCTTACGCTAAACAGGTTTCTGGTTCCTGCAACGTCCGGTTAACAACCCCGACTTCTTAGTACAGGAAAAGTTCGGCTGCCTGAATGTCAAAGCACATGGATTTGGCAGTTCTTCTTGGGTGAACTGATTAAACCACTGGTGTGCAAAATAGCGTGTTTCTAACTTCATATTTTTGACATTACACGAAACTCTTTGAAAATTTGCGCTACTCGGTCAAAGGAAAATTCGGTTTATTTGAAACATGCAACCTAGCGAATTCACTGCATTCTGGTGTTACTGGTTTGAGATAAGTAGCAGCCGTCACGAAAGACAATAAAATGTCGGACACGAGTGATTACAAAAATTAGTGAGGCTTCATCTGCTTGTCAGGTTATTCCATTTGCTTTTTGCAGTCATGCTTGAAAGAGAAAAATTGACAAGGTAAACTAAAAGTTGAAATCGCGTTTTGAATTAAAATGCAATCGTATGGTTAGAATTATCTTGTACTGCAGACCAACTCTTTTTTCTGGCAACGATGTGCAAGGCACTTTTACTTCGCCTACAAAAGATGATTGTATTCTTGTGATTCTTCCTTCCTTAATTAGTTTGTTCATATCCCGATGAAAAATACTGAGAATCCTTTTTAGTATTACCGTGTCACTAGCAAATGCACCCCACCCGTAATTATTAAGAGATTAATTAGTTTTCAACCAAGGTTTCACCATTCAAAGTGACCCCTGCCTGGTTTATCATGTGCCCGATAAAACAATAACTTTGATTTCAACGTCAGTTTTTTTCCCGTTGAGTATGAAGACATCAAGTCTGTTGACTTGCAGCGCCTGTTCCTAGGATGGCTGAGGATACTGTTAAAGGCAGCACAATTTCGCATCCATTGGGATGTGGTTCCCTAATTCTTACCAACTGGTTTAGTTACTTTTGTCAACATGTGTCGCAGACCGGTTCCCCGTAAAACCACCGCTGAAGACGAAACGACGTAAAGGATGTCTCGAAAAATCAAAACGCCCTGCGCTGTTTTTATTGTGAATGATACAATGTTTATAATAGCGCTGTTGGTAGATCTACAAACGACGCTATTTTCTAACATTGCATCATTCGTAACACTACTGAAGATCGTTTGTCTAAGCTATCGCATCATCAAGAACCTCAAACAATGTGATAATTCGTTACATCTGTTTCGGTTTATTCATGAAACTGTTGAGATATCTATGATTTATTGAATTTGAATCCCAGCCTAGACCGTGCCCGCATTTTTCAGTACTATATTTAATGGTATATTTATTGTTAGCAGTTTTCAGTCGGACTGATGCATTTCAATCCTCATCAGATTTGGTTTTGCCAATTTTCTATTTTCTTCCAGTCATGGATAAAGCCACAACACCCCAGAAAGAATTTTATCCAGTTTTCCAAGAAGGTGGTGATAGTTGAATGTCGCTGCTCGTCATCAGGTGCGCAGACAAACACTATCCCCCTTCTCCTGAAAGCTAGCAAATAATTGTTGGTAAGCTTTGGACAATGATTAGCATTGAGCCAACCATCCCATACACAGTCCTGAAGTGAATTCATTCAGTCAGTGAATTTTTTTCACAGCTTTCCAGAGAGAGGCACAATCTTGACCCCAAAAAGTCAAGGTCACTCCATCTTCTGTTACTCACCATGCGTGTGATGATATCACTGAGCTTGGCGAAGTACCGATGATGCACAAAATATTCAACCCCATTCCGTTCGCTATAACAGCGACTAGGGTGACCCATCGTCATAACTACCGGCCAGTCACACCTCGATCGACTTACTGAGCAAATCATAATACTGAAAGTGAAACCTAAAGATCCACAGATCTGCGCTCCATTGAAGTCGAAGTAACATCAAAAGCACCAAGTCCGATTTTGTTTCGTTTTCCTTTACATGTCAACGTGTGCCGGTACCAATGCACGCAACAATGCAAATATTATTCTATAACTACAACAATACCTTATCCGTTGTCAAACCTATATTATTCAATACGTTCCGAGAGTGAATCAACAGCCGTGACACTATCGTTACTTGTATTGAATAAGCTAAGTGAGACCTATGAAGCAACTTCGATGTCTCCGGCTGTTTACTAAACTTTGCGTAAGACCAACATCAATGGGATAAGACCAACAGCAGCCCAAGGGTCCCTAATAAAGTAAACTAATTTCAAAATGTTCCACCCTCCATTCGCTTTCCTGCTTACTTTACGTGCCATTCACTATATAATAAAACATTCTTTTTTGAAAGATGAGTTTACGAAGTCGAATTACATCCTGGTTCATAAATTGTACGACTGACATGAAATTGTGAACGGAAAACCATATCAATAGTTAGATAAGTCGACAGAAGCAATGTGAGATGACGTCATACACATCGACTGGAGGCTAAATTTTTCAGAAATTCTTTCCGGAATTTACATCTCACAGCCGGTCATATCAATGTGAAAAAGTCATCTTTGCAGTATGCGAATTCTTCTTTTGAAATGGGCAATCCGTGTTCAAACCTTCAAAATCACCTGTATTAGTTACTGAGGCAGCTGTTCACTGGAAACGCTGCAATAAAATGGAGCTGACAGTCTGGATTTTAGAATTTATTTTCTGTGGGGCCCCACAGGAAATCCTTTTGATATTCGAGTGAGCATGACACAAGTACACAACACTATTCTCAGTGCTGGGATTCTTGTGATCCGAATAGTGCTGATTTTGATTTTTCCACTTATTCAGAAACTACCGCCTCCCGTAGCAAGTTGCAGATTTGATAAATGGTTGGAATAGAAAAAAAAGAACTTGAAAACGAAGTATTCTACTCTCGACACCCCGTGGTTACTTCCTTCATTTCAGACAGCTTTTAGAATCCATGTAGTTTTGTCTAGTCAACCCTACAATAATTTTCGTAGCCTTGTTAACTATCACACATACGAGGTATATTATTTAACCTGACTTTCTGCTCACGCGCAAAACGTTCTTGGATCGTCTACTTCAGTTTGGCAGGACAGTTGTGCAGATTGTTGCCAGCTTATCAGCAATCTCGCAGATTACTGCTATTCCCAATCACATTTTATGTGGTTTAGCGCAAACAGTCCGAATAGTTTGCCGGAGGAATTTAAGTTAGTTTCAGCTCCAGCAACTGTTTCCTGTTCACCACTCAGATCTCGGAATGGGGGGTGGTTTTTAATGCGAACAATCCACTTGTCAGGTCCCGAATGGCAACTAATAGGCGGCTTTAATGGTCAGCTCTATGGGTTTATTTATTCGATCAAGTGCAAGAGAATTTAACCACTCAGGTATGTCCTATTACGAACTTATTTCTTCAGTATTTCAATGATGTCAGTTTGAACGAAAGAAGGGTGGTTTCGGAGATTCCCGCTTCCTGGTTGTCCTACTTTCGGGTTTGGAGGGAATGGAAGAGCTTGCTTTCGTTGATTGATTTAGAGGATTTTGCGAACAGTTCCCAGGCTGATGCATTTCTACGGTAATAGGTTTGTCTGAAGAGAGCCCATTGAATATATTTCAGTCCAGAAACAAGTTTGAAATACGGAACCAACTCCTCGAGTGGTAATAAGTTGTCGGGACGAAACGGTTTGTCGCAAAAGGCATGCAAGTAACATTATGCTACGGATTCCTTCCACGTTTAACAATGGACATTAATGATAAATAACTAAGAATTATAAAATAGGTACATAAGTTTTACCACCCAATTAGCAGTAAAACAGCATCCAAATATGAAACATCAATCCTTGAAGATTTTCCACAACATCGCAGTTTTCAAACCATTCCTAACCTGTCTTGCAATCAAAGATTCTAGTTGTTTATGATGACGGGATTCTTCGGAAGTTCTTCAAAATAGTCCCAGTTTTCAACGGAATTTGTAGGCAAGAGGAGGCAAATTCATGACCTGCTTTCATACATATGATTCGTGTAAGTTCGCTTGAGTGACCATATGTGGATCCCACTGGGATGATTTATTTCCACTTCTACCAGTTTTAACTTGTTGCATACTGATTCCGCCCGGGGAAAAATGAATATCGAGTTATATTGTTGAATAGTTCCCACTGAGCACTATTTGTGAATACAAGTTGGCGAACAGGTTTATGTTCAGTGGTTTATAAACATATATTTGAATCACAATTATTGAGCAAAACTGAGACGTGTAAGAACAGGATTAGTTGAGGCAACACGCATAAGCCTTGGGTAACTTCCAACCGGGTGATCTTGTTCTGCGTCAACTCTCATCCAGTCATTTGTCTCCTATGGAGTGGAGGACAGAACGTAAGAGTTACAGGACAACAAACAACTGCTTTCGATCGCACAGGAAGAATTATACAGAAGAAGGGTGACCCCTATGGAAGCTGCGAAGTTGTGCAATCTGACTCATGCAGATCTTGTCTAACGTGATTATTTTGTGCTAGGTGTGAAACCATCAAGCAGGTTATTTATCCTTGAAACGGAAATCTAACTACCGGTGTTTATACTTGCACCTTTACTTTTCCCAAGCAATATGGTTCCCCAAGTAGACTACTGCTGACCGTTGAAGACACTTTTTCATCGCAATGTATGCCAGTCAGGTAATCATATTATTAAACGTTTGTGTAGCAAAACAAGATAAAACGCAAATAGAAATGAACATTTTCAGTTATCGAGTAACTCTGCAACTGGACTCCAAACAGCGACCTGGTGCTTCTCCGGGGATGAGGCATTTTAACTGAAATGCACAATCGCGGTTGCACGTATTTACACAACTGTAGAAGTCAGCAAAAACCTAAGGAAGAAAATAATTTGATGCAGATGACATCAGGAAAAAATGATGAGAGAAAATTTGATTTCTGTAGAAATACACCTGGTTATGATGAGCGGAGCTGATATTTTTTCTCAGAAACTTGGCACATCTTTTGGCTAAAACGTCTGCGAGTCAGCGGAATATCAGTTGCTCTTTAGATTGGTCCTTTCTTAGTAGTTCGATCCACATGTTCACGAATTCGATGCATCCTTCTGGTAAGATTTATCAAAACCATCTCTGTTGGGTTGAGCCTGGCACACTCTTACTGAAGCAACTTTCGTTTAGGCGCTCGACGGAGTTTACTGTAGAATATATCATTCGCTTTTGCGCAATTCACGGAACTGGAGGCCCTAATCGACCAAAGTGTGATTTTTAGCTATCTGAGAAGCTGATTAGTTTCTTCTGATCAAAATACCACTGCTTAATAGACTTTGATCGATTGTGTTCTTTGACCACTTTGTCCGGACCTTATCCAAAAGTATTAGGTCAGAACATGATATGATGCAGCTAGAACAAGTGATGTCACATGTTCCACGTCATGCATTCACGTAGTTGTCAACGCAGGTGGCTAAGAGTCACCGGGTTTAATCTCGTAACCTGTCTCCGGTAAGTTATGAATATTACCTACTACTTCGATTCCCCCAATCTCAAAATTAGAAGGTTCCCGATGGGTGATTTATTTGGCTTCGCCAGTTTCGGGGAATCAAAATTCACACGTAATTTTTAGACCTGTGGTTGCACGAATCGAGTCACTTACGCAAGACATTTTAGAAATTTAACCATGGTAGCATAATTTTGTAGTGGTTATATTTTAGATTTCCTCTCCAACTTTCATTTTGGCGAAATCTACATCAATGTAACCCTAAATCTGAGAATGTTACTTGACTTCTGAAACAATATCCCAAATAATTTCTCCACTAGCTGTAGTTTTTTAGGTGCTAGGAACTTTTGTTTAACATGAAACATTTATTTAGGGTTGTGTTGGACCGAAACGTTATATCCAAATGGCATGTAATGCCAAGCCTAAAGACATGCGCATGTACCGCTCAGTTCAATACTAGTGAAACGAAGAAGACGAGACACAAGACGGAAGCAGCAATAAACTACTAAGTATTAGCTGGAAATATGAAATGCATATTTGCCTTGATTTAGGATTACGGAACGGGCAGTGTAATGAGCCGTTCACAAATGATACAAGCCATAGATTTTTATAGTGCTAATGCTGACAGCCTTGACTGGTAAATGGTAGTCCTTGCTGCTAACCGCTAGACATGATAACAGTGATTGCTTCGGAGGGCTACAAAGGTCGACAACAGCACCTAGACCAAACTTTAGGCAATGGATCTGTTAGCCTTTCTTAACATGTGCACTACGAAATACAACATCGACATTTGGACTGCAAATTCAGCTCTATCAGTAACATATTTCGCTTAAAGGTGGTCAAGTGGAAGTTGCGCGGAAGCAAAGGACTGCGAAATCCCATCCGCTTGCAAGACATGTTATGGCTGTTAAAGTCATTGGCAGTTTGTCGTGAAGCGCGGAGTAGTGCTGTTCGTTTTGATGTAAGTGGGTTTTGTCTGTAATAAATGACTTTCATACGAGACCCCAAACAACCATACATCAAGTGGTGAACACGCGAATTCTCAGTGATTCATGGTCATGCCATTACATCCCACCGATTTTCATTAATGCCAAATGGGAAAATGAAAGGGTAGTGGGGCGAAGTGGATAAACCGCGAATGGTGAATATGTCCACGTGTAATCCATGCTTAATATAAGACCGAAATTGGCATCCTTATTTTTGGACTTTGGGAAATCGGTATAGCCCGATAATTATCGTACAAGTTTGGTCTTTCCATTTCGAACGGGGCAGGCCCGGTGATCTCAGTAAGCTTTGCTATAGACTTCTCGTTTTCAGCAGTTTTGTAAATTGGGATGGTCCATTCAACAGGTTGTTCGTCCTCCCTATGACTAACAATACCTGGATCTTTATTAGGTTTCGGTATCGGTAATTGATTTTGGGCTTACAGCTCTTTCAGTTGCCTTATAGGTTCCGTCATTAGTTCATTTTATTTATCTGTTTCCCAGCATTAAGGAGTGAAGACTTGTGTCTCTCCAACTTTGGTGACGATGGTGGAGTAAGATCTAGGATCTAAGAGAATGGGTATTACAATTCGATCCCCGTGTCTAACTGCCTTGTCTTACTGCTGAGAAAGCAGATTATAAAGCATTTCAAACATCGTGTCTTCCTGAGCTATCCACGAAAAATTGTGAACAATTTTCAGCGGTCCAGAAGGAAGTCGTTTCCCGAGTTATTTGGGAACTGTTTCATAATTATTCTGATCTGTGTTAAAAAAGTCGAAATAAACAAGAACTTGTTCTTGTCTTACAATACTTTACGAGAGTTCACTGTCTGGCAGAATGCGGAGCAACGCCAAGACAATCACTGCACCTTAAGTCAGGTAGGCACAAATGTGCCCAAGTAAAATGAATCACGTTTCAGTCTTATTAAAGATGCTAAAAAGCCAGTTGGATTATATTTCAAAATAATTTTGCCGTTTTTTCAAAATATGTGGGACATGGTACAGTTTCGCTAGAACGATAAGCTTTTGTAGTGATATCGATGTAAATCTGACAGCAACTACGTTCATTGCAGACTGCAGGAACGTTTGGTTACCGCTCGAAAAGGAAATATGGAGCAAACTAGTATTCGCAGAGTTATTTCTGAATCACCGTATTTGTGCTTTCATGAATTTGTCAGGACACATTGAATGATCAGTGTATACACAACTTCGTTCCGACTGAAATAGAATGAAACCTAATCTGAGCTTTCCTCTGGCACCCGGCAAATTTGTGCAGACGACACCATAGATGAAGAGTTGGAACTGCAATACGTTGTCTTCTCAAACGTTTACCCTGAGTGCTCAATCGACAAAACACAAAGAAAAAAGAACTCAGGTTCGGCATTTATTTATCCCAGTCAGCCATTTAAAGATACGACAAAGGACACACCGCCGACTTTCGATTGACTGAGTGTTGTGTGCTGCAAAGCTCCAGGTTATTTGCACATACAAACCGATCTTTTCCTATCGATCGAAAGATAATTATTCAGACTCAGAAGTTTCTTGCACTTCAACTACTCCTGTTGAATTGGGCTTTTGAGACGCACAACTGGGCTCTCGTCTGAACCGGTCCATGAGCATCATCTCGGCCTGACTGAATGAAGTTTTAATACAGTTACCAATGAAAGAAATTGATAAATGGGTCTAGTAGGCATCAGTCAAAACCACGATAATCTATCATTGGGGCTCATTTATATTATGCATAATTTCTGGCTATTATATGTCAGTAAAGATGACCTCCTTAAGGGGTAGTAGTTCTAGGTTTGTGCTACATATTCGCTGGGGAAAGCTACAAGATGCTGAAAGATTAAAGGGGACACAAAGTTCCTCGAAATGCGTGAGTTTATTGGGATTGCGTCAGATTTTAGTAGCTGTCCTTGTGTGTTTTCCGCGCTCAATCATCCAAGCAGTGATTATTTTTGCCATTTTGTGAGCCATTTTTAATTAATGTTGACTGTCAGACACTAGGGGACACTGGGATCATTGAATTGATATAAATGATTCAAAGTGTCGACCTTATGGTGTTTAAGGGTACTCATATCTGACGGCCTCTGCAATTCCTTGGTTAGTTTGGTCAGAACGACTTCCTACTTGAAGTAGCATTGCAATGAATACTGGACACTAGAACTTTACCTGAACCTTTAAGAGAGTGCTTCGTTGATATCTTGCAATAATTCACGGGAATTTTTTGCGTCGGTTAAGCAAGGCTTTTCGAAACAAGGCACAAAATCCTGTAACAAAGGTTTTTGTTGTAAGTAGTAAGTTTTCCTCTCCTGGAAATTGTTTGTCATCATCTCTGCACGAAACTTGCTGCTGACAACAAAAATCCAAAATTTCAGACATTATGGCTCTATTCTGAATAACGTATTATCAACAAAACAGCTGAGACGAATGGCCGTCTGATTCCTGGGCAAACAAATAGTAGGTCCTAATAAATTGCCCAAAACCAACTCCAAAACGTCGATCACTTCTTCCAGGTGAATGTCTTGTTTCGGCTCCAGCTGATAGTGCAACTCAGAAGCAATGCACGGAGAAATATGGTTTTAAAAGGGAAAGCTGAACCGGTAGATACTATGGATGTTTATTGTAAAAGAAAACTCTAATGCAAATGGTTCAAAAACAGCATGAACAAAATGTAAAAATGATTGCCTTTAGGACACATGCGGCAACAAAATCGTGGAACGTTTTGGGAGGTGCAAACCGAATTTTAAGTGAATACATACCGTACTTCGATCGATTTTAAGGTCACTGTGAGCCGGTTGTCTACAAAATATCGCGCCTACTTCTATGGACTTTCGCAATAGGTAATGATAAAAGCCTCTTCAGCGCCATATTCAGCTATATCATCAGTCTGTTTTTGTGATATTTTGTGGTGTTAAATGTGAGGAATTAAATAGGACAGCGACAAACTGGACTTTAGAAATAATTCCATATTAATTCTCCAATTATACGGCCATAGATAACTGTACGAAATTACTTGTTAGATTGTATGGGAGCCACAAATAGAACTGTGAAAAGTCCAACCACTACATCTGGCGGTGTTAGTTGGAAGCAAAACTAGTGGAAGGGGAGGTGTTTTTTTACTAAAATAACCAGCACTTAGCTAAAAGTTTCGTTTCAGTTGTATGATCAGAATGTACTCCTTTTTCATTGGATAGCTACAATAAACAAATTCATGTTATGTCTAGATATAAAATGGATTACCTGGATGAGAATAGTGGAAACAACGATAGCCACTATCGATTGTTATTTCTGTCTGACTTCACTTAACATGCCGTATCAAAGCCTAACCAATTAGATAAAATAAGATCGTTGTGCTTCTGTGCACCGATTGCTAGGGATAACCAGTGGCGCATATCGACCCCGACCGAATTCTGATGGGAACCGATAATGAACGGTCATGAATAGAATCTGACAGCCGACGATCTGTTCGGGCCGGCTGTCAAAGGTCTCTGAACCCTGGAACCAATATAAAATACAGAACTGGTATACCACTGGTTTTGGGCAGTACCACCTCGAACCTAAGACACATGAAGAAGAAGAAAATAACGTTTCTTCAAATGCGAACCGATATGCAGCTCATGACCGATCACGATTAGTCATAGTTGTTGGTAAGGTGTAGACGCACCCATTCATTTTCACGCATTATTGGTTATTCCTCGGGCTAATCAAGGGAATTGTTCCTTATAATCACATTCAACTTTCATAGAAATATCTGAAAGTATTTTGAGGAAAAGTCGAAGAAATGGGAAGTTTTGGCCCCTCTACCGCACAAGTACCTTTCAGTCGCCCGTTACGACTTGTGTGTATGCATTGATAGCGAATTCTGATTTTGTCGTTTTGTTTCCCACACGCCGGATTGCTAATAGGATTTTCCATTTCTTTGTTCCACAGAATTAAGGCGGCCAATTGCTGTATCTTTATAAAACCCCAAAACTGTGTTGACTTACACCATGTTAACTGCATACTAATTTACAATACTGGCTGATAGTGGTGTCATCTATTTGACTGTTTAGTGATACGGGAATGCTTGATGAGACGTTTGTGCTGAATTGTAATCTTTGTTGAGCAGCAGCGGCAGATTTGTTTCAATAAAATTATGCTGGTTAACCGATAGCTAACAGCTGTGATCATCTAGCGAAGTCGTCCATTCGCAACTAGTATACAATAGTATGAATACGACACCCTGCAAAGTTCGTGGATATTGGCTAAATCAAACCCGCTTCCCGGTGTCAGTGTTTTGTTTTGCACTTTCACCGTCCCTTGTTCATTTGTTATTTTCGTAAATAATTGCCACCCGGAAAAGCTGGAAGACGAAATGAGGAGAGAAATTGAGGCAGAACTACTTAAACTTAAAAGTGTAAGGATCTTTGTTTATGGTCAAAATGGTGCGATGATTACCAACGGTCAATAATCAGTTCCGACCATAACAGGCATTGAATCATCATGGAAAACAAGAGGACCACGGCGAAACAGGTTCCTCACGCCAGAAAGGCCTAACAAATCGTCACCGTCATAAGGAAATGTGCAAAGCTTCAAATATTTCGTTGTAGAAAGGCTATATTCTAATTCTTTGAGAGGGATGGTGACATAATTGATAGATGTGGAAAACACAAGGGCCATGAGTACACTTCTGAAAGCAACAGTCGAATGACGATTACAAGTTACCCTGATTATTTCTCAAAGCACAGTCATTAATTCATGCCTTTATCAACCGGCCAACCTATCAAAAGAGTTTAATCTCCGTAGTAGGCGTAGTGGAGAATCGCAGCTAGCAAGAGCAGATTGACGGATCCAATTTTGAGTTTTTCAGGATGTTAAGCCCTCTACATTTTGAATATGCTGGCAGTATGTCGTACCACTTTCTTTGATATAAAGGGTTTTCTGGGATGAAATACTTATTCAAAGTCAGAATTATTGAAAAAAATGGAATAGAATAATCTGGATATCCAAACATGTCCCGCTCTCATACGTATGGGCGTGCACACTCACGCATATGGTCAGCTGCATGTGAACCCAAAACATACTTCACACATCTGCACAAACACACAAATAACTTTCTGTTACCATTGGGCGAATAACTATTACCCTAAATCATTTGACTGTAAACCCTGCTTTGAGGAAGGTTACCTAGTAACACGCTAACGATAATGCTGTGGTATATATTTTTGAAAAGCAAATGCTCACATAAATTCATCACATAGCGCATCTATTTTCTGATGCATGGTGAATCCCCTTTTTTCCAGGTTTTCTACGGACGGATGATTTGTTGAATACTATATGATATTTTCCGACAGCGTCGAGGATTAATTCACTCTACAGTTACCTACATGGGATAATAATAAACGCTTTCCTCATCTTTTTATAAAGACAAATCTCCACAGTGGATTGCATCTTTTACTCTTCTTGTTTGCTTTGCGATTGAATAGTCGCTGACTGGCATAGTTGATTCTGTCCTAATATGTCGCATTCATCGTGGTGTCCTAGAGAACCATTTGGGTTTTTGATTACACACTTTCATTGGACTGCTTCAGGCACTGAACCAGAAGCCGATTATTCAGACTAGCGAAAGGGATACCTATATTAGTATAATTCGGAAAGATGTTAATTTCAGCAGGACTCCAGCGGGCCGCAGCCAGTGTTCACACAAATCTATTCCTTGTTTATCGCTCATACTTAACTGTTCAGGCAATTATGCATTGGATTTCTTTCTGCTAACAACAATCCACAAGTGTTTGTCACATTGATATAAAAGAAAAATAATGCATACTATAGTTAAAACTAGGGGAAAAACTGAAAGGGCACGCCAAACGGCTGATTTCATCGTATTTCTCGGCAAGAGAAACGTCCAGTGAAATCTATTTGTTTATCCGCACCTAGAAAATAAGTGCGTATACCTTTTTGGGTACACACCTGGACACTCCTTCGTTGACAAACCAATAACAGATAAGGGACTAAAAATGGGAGAAGAAAGTAAAACTGTCCAAGGGGACCCACTAACACTTAATCTGGTTCCGAAAATATGACAGTCCTCGGATGAAGAATATCCAAAAGGAAACTGGAGAAAATCAGAATCAAAACGCATTTGTGCAAATGGAATGCTTTTTTTCGTGAACATTTCACGATTTTGAGGATAAAAATGTAAAGCGCATAGAAAAATTTTCGTTCGGTCATCGCGTGCAAACTTGGAAAAAACATGGTGTCAGCTGAGACTAGTTAAAAACCACAAAGTGCATATTCGTATGTACCGTAAACAAATAATCAGTTCCAACCGTTTGGGCCAATTCTTACCGACGGTCAGCACGAGAAATTATATGAACTGGCAAATTGTTTAGCATGTCATCAGTTTGCAGGTCAATTCATTTGATTTGATCTCAGCAGAAAGATCTCCATTCCATTATTCTTTGTCGGGATCCAGAAGGAATTCCATCACGTAAGAAAAAGTTATTCGTTCATTAAAACGGAAGGAGGAGTGCAACAATCTCAATAAGTCAAAAACCCTTGCACATATTTCTAACATTTTTTAAAGTATTTTTTGCCCTGGTATAAAAGCTGGATTATTTATGCAAGCCGTAATTAGCGAAGTATTAGTAAAATTAACTTTATTGGTAGCAGTATTATTGGTAGCGCAATTAGTTCTATAAAAATTATTATTTACACTGGCAATAATGCAACGAATATAGGTCATCTTGCTGTCGGCAATAACCACCATAGTGGCTATGTCAAACACGCGGCAGTCACATTGCGCATCCGGGCGTTTTTTCCATATAATTTCATAAGGATATAAGTGTGATTAAATACGGTTTCCGTCGGCTCGCTGAGCGTAGCACATCAAGACAAAGAGTATAAGGAAAATTAATAAAATCTCGGGCTGTCCAGGAGCATGAATTTCACCTATGCACCATGATTTATGTAAATATCTTTTGTAATCGACAACTCTTTTCACCAGCTGTACTTTTGATGATATGTTTACAGTTCCAACCCATTTAATAATATGATAATTCCCACAGTTCTCATGGAACCCTCGCTACCACTTGAATATCACAGTTTAAAATTTGACTGGATGTGTCAAATTTTGAACAGTTTGAATTGAAGATATTTCTATTCTATTCTAAAACAAAATGTGATCGATTTTCCTCTTCTGAGGTGAGCTGTAATTAACTTCTCCTGACTTTGATATCACCGTTCTGTGTAGCTATGTGTAAAACGATAGGGGAAGTCTTACATCTTGAAGTTCTTCAGTAGAATAGTAATGTCTCATTTATGTTGAAAGAGCAACATTCTCAGGTTTGCTGAAAAAATTGCCCATTAGGTTTTCAGTTCTTTTCACCGGTACATTTCAAATTAGGCTGCTTTGAAATCTTCACCGCCTGTCTCTCTCTCTCTGTTTGATTCTTCTAGCACACATTTTATTGCAAGACACTGTGAAATACACATGGTAACAGAATATGTGCTGGCTTTTGCAGTGTTCATGGGACTGGGACAACTGACTCCACTGAATAATGGTCAGATTTAAAGGAACGGATGTGCGTGTAACTCCGGGGAAAACAATGAGGAAGAAAACTAGGCGACCATGACGTGTTCCCATGAGCGGTTCTCATCAATTTTATTCGCAGGTAGAAATGATATAAATTTATTTGGCAATCAAGTGCCTCGCAGTTCTACTGACAAATACTACTTTGTTTGCATGGACAACGCATTTCGCTTCAGCTACCCGAACGTTACGAAGTAAGCGATTAAGAATCCCAATTTTTTATCATCGTGCAACACACGGCCTAGGGAATACAATGCAGATGCAGTTACATTTAATGTATTGCTTTCGAGAACTGAGAATTTCAGCTGAATTGAGTATAGGGATCACCTGGATGTTATTAGCCAGTCAGTGAAACGCATCAACTCTCATTTGCTTAAATATGACAAAGATCAGTGCAAAGATGATGTCACTAGGCCTACAATGCGGCTGATATTGACCGACTTTGAACGCCTTCCTAGGCTGAGAATATGCTTAATTCCCACAGCCATATTGATGATTCAAAATTCAGGCAGTCACCATTTGTCTTTGAAAATAACATTCCTAAGCCTAATACGAATTATAATGTCCCTTAAACTGAATGAAAGTTTGTTAATTTTTTTGCTTTTCCAGTGCAGATGCCTAGCACAAGTGTTAGGCTAGTGATAGAATATCTCTTTTTCCAAAAAATTCAAAAGCCTATCTCAGGGACGACTTATCGTTTGAACTAACGGCAGAAGTCTTCATTCGACCCGGGTCAGACAGAGATATTTTAACGTGATTCATAAGTCCAACTTCCAGTTCAAAGACATTGGCTTGCTGCCAGGCTTCGGAAGTTACGAAGTAACTCCACATGATTATCATAAAGTCGAAGAAAAATTCAGCATATGATGTCTAAAAATAGCAAAAACGGATGGCTAATTTTTTATCGACTTCATGGAATGAAGTAGTTAAAAATGGGATTCTGAATGTGAGCAGTAAAAACAGTACACCTGGTGTAAGTTAGTTGGTAGCAACCAGTGAGTTTGAGGTCAGTCGCAAATAAGTAAGTAAATTGAAGAAAGCCTACTTGCGTCACACTCCGAAACTGCTTAAAGTTTGTTTGATACACCAACGAACTCCGTGGTCCTTCATCCTACAGAAGAAAGTCCACTTCATCTGGCTGTGAATAAACGCATGAAGTAGAAGGGCTCAGAACTGGAATTCACAAGTTCGAATCCTCCAATAACAGGCTAATTCCCCTTTTATAAACCCGTCAACGACAGTGGCCCTTTTAGCAGAATGCTGCATAATCAGTGTTGTATGATACAATTATTATGTAAACGATATTTATTTATAATAACCTCGATAGCCAATACTAATGTGTGGCAAATCCATCAGTCGTGAGATCAGAATGGTCACAAAAATAAGTGTAAAAATAACCGACTATTTGAACACTTCATTCAATGATAGTGTTTAGCCCAATCAGGTTTAAAACTACTTGTTTTTATATTAAGAGCCACACACAGATAAACAACAAAAATCATGTATTAACTGTGCGATTTTCCAAAAATGTTGTCAAACCACAGGAGGAATTCATTCAACTTTTTTTTATGAGCTTCAGGGTAAATAGTTGTGAAAAGATAGAATTTTGGCTTGCATCACAAAGGACAACGATTCGAAAAAGCAACCAAATCAAACAGGGTTGCAAAAAGAAAACAACTGTATATTTGTCCATCGGGTTTTCAGAATATTCACCCGTACTATTCGTTACTCAGTCTATCAACTGGTTTACGTATCACTGATAAAAATCAGTGAATTTGGGTTAAATTAGTGGTTAGTTGAGTCTCGGCAACCTGAAGGAGATAGCAACCTCATATCAAACTATCAGTCTGAACAAGAATTGAAAATAATGCGTTCCTTGCGACCAGATATATCATTTCTGGTCTCGGTTTTGCAGTAGCAGACTACTGTATTGTTTGTTATGCTATTATTATTATTATTATCAGTAGTAGTAGTAGTAGTAGCGGTAATATAGACACTAAATTATTTTACGCCCTCAGCCGAAACGGGGAAATCGAGACAGTTGCGATCAGCATCTTTCACACGGATTGAACTTTTGCATGCTTCGGTAATTATCAGCACCTTGGTGATAGCGTAGCATATTTAGCATTCACCTATTCCAGATGCATTTGCCAATAGCTCATCTGCCGGCGGGAAGTCAAATTGTCATGACCCTAGTGACATTTTTAGGGGGACGAAATGCCAAAGTAAATGATGAACATGTCACTCGCTTCAGCTAGAATGGAAGGCATCGTAAGACAGCGAAATTCTTGCTGTACAGTCATACGGAAAGTGATAAGTTAATAGTTGCAATGATGAAGGGCCTGAATAGGCGCTGTCTGCAAAAGGTTTCTTCACAAACAAGAAAGGAATGAAGAAAAAATGGATTTTGTAAACTCGGCTGCCCATCCAGGCTTTGCAGTAGCAAATTAGATCACCCTCGAACACATCAAAGAAAGTCAGTTGGGTGCGGTAATTGGATATTTGGGGAAAGAGTGTTTACTGCCGACCGATCAGGACAAAAGTTACTCTCTGTCCGCCATTCGAAAAAAACAATTTTCCTCTTGTTGAAGAATACAAGAACTAGAAAAGAGCGCTCACGACTGCATGTTTGCATTTGGCCTAGTGTTACTTCACACTGGCATTCATACCCATTGATCTTCTTTGAGGCTCGTGAGGCATTATGCCACTATTCTTCTGATATTGTAACATTGGTAAAAAGGAGTTGTGTCAGGTAGTATACAAATCATTCCAAAAGTACTACCATTGTCTGCATTTTCTAAACTGCTCCAAGTAATCGACGCGGCGGAAGGACGGGATGCATCTGCAAAACTACATCAGGAAGTAATGGCAATTGATGGTTATGATATGATAATAATAATAATATAATAATAATAATAACTTATAACTTAACATACTTCTTTAGTGATTTCACTTGCATTTCTGCAGTTGGATGTCAATTGCCACCAGAGTCGTAGTTTGTTGAGATATTTACTGATTAATAGCCATTTTTTAAAGTTGATATATATGCATATAGATTTATGTATTCCTGTTGTGTGAGTCATAAACACGAATAGATGATCTGTGTTCTAGAACTCCACAATAGGATATGAAGCAATGTAGGTCTTCTCAGTACCTTCAGATAGAGTCACGCATTGTGCACATCCTTATGACCATAGACTGAAAAGTAAAACTGCTGTACTCTAGGACGTTTGCACATCGAGACTTCACATTGCACATTCTGACCGGTCTGAACATTTGTGGAACACAGATGGAAGCAGGAATAAGTAGCTGTTACGCAGTCGAGAATCCAACTCCGAAAGGCCTTGCTTTTCGTGATAATAGCGTGCGTTTCTATGACGCTGTGCTTTAACTTCCCGAAATGGAATCCATTTAAACATCCATATGTAAAATTTATTTTTATTTAGCTTCCAATTAACATCTGAAAAATTAAAGCGGGGAAAATCATATCTCTTGTTGACTCAATTTGGTACCTGATGAAGATTCAAGGTCGGTTTTAGCCTTTACTACAAACTTCTGCAGTGACACAGAAAGGAAGCCAACCGTCGGCCAATTGCGACGCTCTGTAAACAGTATTTCCTTATTGTGATGTCCAGAAGACTCATTGCATGAGTTGAATAACACTCATTATCATCTTGCCGGCTGAATTCGAACCGTCATGCAGCACATACAGTCAAAGGTAAATAATGTCTTTGGACTGCGACACAATTTGTTCTGTTAACTTAATGAAACAGTCACCTCAATAAATGGATCATTTAGGAGATTGCAAATAATTCGGTACATCTAAAACTCTAGTACAGAAAACTTTTACATTCTCAACTAATTAGAAATAAAACGAGAAAAGCACTGTTTACTTATTCGCGTTTCCGATTGTAATAAACTCGTTTAATGACTCTAACTGTTTGAAAAATGATACCTATTTTAAAGTTTCTTACTGCCGATCCTTCTTGCAAGCTGAAATGGAATATGTTGTCTGTCACAGATGATTTGGCGATATGGTGTATCTGACTGATGGGGCAAGGTAACTTTTCCCATGTGAAACCCTTTACCTTCGAAATGAACTTTTCATTTAGGTTTGGTGATGGACTGATTCTCCCTGTCATGCAAGTTGTTGTTTTCGTTGGGTGAAACTCTTTGCCATTGGTTAGCCGATTCATTTATTGATACCCGATTTCGGAAACGGTATGGCAAATAATTCCGTATGGTCTATTTGCCTTTGTTTCCATGTCGACTGATTCACCTACGTAAAGAGGACTTGGACTCAGAAACAGGGAGAGCCCTCGTGCTAGTCAGTAATAAACGATCTTGTCTATTCAACAAAAAAGCCAGCTGATGTTGTAGAGTATGCAACCTAACTGAAGAACAGTTTCTTCGGTGGAATAAGCTGTTTTACTGAATGTAAGCAGACAGTATCCAGCGCTAAACCAAGATAGCATCTACACAATCAGTTTCGTTCCACGCAAATTGCCTCGTGTGCATGTTCCACTGATCCAAATTCACTGAGCCATACCGGCTCACAAAATCACACATAGACCATTCGTGTTAGGTGAAAGCCGAGTCCATATGGCCTCAAGAAATTTTTCCAGACTGCCAATTCGTTGTATTTATGTGGAATGACTGCAACTTATATGCACTTTCACAGTGCATTCAAGTGATTGGTGGGATGGATTGCCACATCACTTCCTTTTCCTGACTAGTCAGCAGCGCTCACGCCGTAGTCGTTTTCCAAATGAGGCCACGTGAAATTTCATAGGCTGTCAACTGATAGTTGTCAACTAAAACTCCGACCATTTCCTTTTTCGGTAAGGATTTAAACTGCGAATAGCTATTCATTTTTTACCTTACACTAACAAAACCAGCTGTCACATTCGTTTCACCCCCAGTTGCTTAACGAACTAACATATTTGAGAAAAAAGGTTTGCTTTTTTCGTTCTTGCACATTTACACAAACCTGTGAAGACTGACAAACTGTATGGTATTTAGCAAGACCAGTTTCAATGTAAGGAATCGAATGACAGACTAAAACGTACGGTATTTTATAGACCGCCTAGTTATTTTTAAAAAACGAACAGATTGTGATGTTAGGACCTTGCCGCAGGTGGTTCCAGTCTGAGTTTCATCAATATAGAGCCTATATAGTTGCGTTTTGTTTACGGAACGCTGTTGACAGCTAGTCTCTCCAGTCAACAGTAGTTCGTTGAAGTGGTTATCGATTACGATCCTTGTTAAACGGATAAGACGCAACAGTGCGAAATCCGTAAATACATAAAATATCTTACATGAATTTTGCTCAATGTGCGGACTGACTTGCCTACCAGCAAACCAGATCGGCTGAACTGTCACTCGTACTCTGATAGGCTAGTCTATATTCAAAGGTTTTGGTTATTTGACGAAGGAATTCCACGAATAGTAACCGTCGAGGGCAAAATCATTGTTGTCAAGAGAAGAAAGGCATGCCTTAGGAGATGCAGGCATTTTATTCACACTTTTCGGTTGTTAACGTAACACGGGACAAGTTGTCGACAGTAAATTATGAAGACCTGATTGGATCACGCAGAATGGAAGGTAGTACAATATGCAGTTACCAATGAATTGGAATAGCACTACGTAACCGTGATTAGTCGGTCGCATATTTGTTTGACGTGAAGTTCGCAGCGCATCTTAAATGCACTTTTCCCCCCTATTTCATAATCCCGATTTGTAATTCCATAGCTATTCACTGTTTCACACTCTGCAGCTGAATTTCCATGTGGTTTTGAAAACATCACAAAAAATTCTGCTGCAAGTGCCCAATTATTTTCGTCAAACTTTATCGAGTTTAACTAATTCACTGCACAAAATCGATTTTATTGTATTTTTTACGAGTCATGCAGAATGTGCTGAACATATTAAATTTTTAAATAACATGTTTTGAAAAATTAAACACAACGACCAACATAGATGTCTTTGACTGGTGGAAATATTTTTCCTTCTTTCTGCTGATAACTACTGACACAGGAACGGAAAACTAGATTGGCACCTGATTTGATGCTGCTTCTTTAATCCTTTGATAGCGGGAAGAAAATAGACCAGTATTTTATCAGATCGAAAACATGAAATCAGCGCGCTTCTATGTCGCGTTAGCCAGAGGTTTTATGAAACATTGTTCGATGAGTAAATTTCGGAATGGCACATCTGAGATGGAGATCCGTGAACGGAAAGTTACATAACAGGAGACCCATGTGCGAATTCTGCATTTCGATTACTAACCACATATGCTAAAACAAGAAACAGCTGCCGCCATTCTGGATCACGTTTCACCTCTCCTAAGATTTTCAATCCCTGTTATAATGTTGATTATTTCATGTGAGAAAACCAGCAAACTTACAGGTCTGATAGATATCACAGCCGTTCGCAGACCATCTAGATTTCTTGGGGGTCTGACAAGGTAACGTTTCAAAGATGGGGGAAAATTTGCCATTTCTAGGAACTAAAAATATGTCACGCATGTTCAGTCCAGTCCACGCAAAAGGATTATGTTCGACCTACAACTGGAGTGATATACTAGACTGATGGAGCAAGGAATTTCCGAGTTTCAATCAATTGCTCTGCAGTGACATGTTAAAAATTGCATGGCAATCATGAGCTTTTCGGACTGTATACTGATGGTATACTTAATGTACAAACAGAACAGACACGAGAACTAATGGAGTGGACCATGTGGTGGCTGCACTACGCTCTGAAAAGATCGCTCAGCGGGAAAAGTTGGGTGTTCGAAAATGCGAATCAATCGGGCCAGTCGGATCTCCATTGGACGCTGTTTCTATGCAACGCGGGGGAGACACCTAATGACTGCTGTTGACAATTAGACTTTGCAGGCTGTTTGATAGGAATGCGATAAGGCCGGTTTATAAAATAGGTCGGTTTAGTTTTCACTCTAAAATTGAAGAGTTAGATAGAAAAGAAATTTTGCGCTGGTGATTTTTGGGGTTGAAAACATTGGAAGAAAATTCCTGGGCGCAAGAAGATTGAATGGTTTGGATTTATCATAAGACGTTGACCGTTGCAAAGCAATAACTAACAGTTGTATAATCAGAAGACGGCTAAAGATACCAATTAACCCTTATATTTTCTGAAATCTTGTGTGCAAAAGTAGAGGATATTGACTCAGTATGTCCACTGCCTTGTTAAAAGATAAATTCAGCTGCGACAACATCGGACTGATTACGTCAATCGATATCCGGAATGAAAAGACCGCACGAGGAAGCCAGCTAATAACGGTGAGCCAAATTAGTCATCCGAATAATCGATCAGTAAGTGTTGATCACGGAAGCAACAAGATTTTGACAAATGAATAAATATGGCTGCACAAACTGGTTATTTTCTCCAGGCCTAGCACAAACGGCGGAAAACTCTAGTCCTGCCATCCCAACAGATCTTTGCCAAACAGAATGCTTACTCAGTGGGCCTGCACCTGCCATGAGCACAGTTAGCTCTTGATTTTGCGGCCGCACAATAAGAAGCTGTGATCTATCTAGACAGATGACGAATTACCGATCAACGTACCTAAGCTTTACGATTTTTTGAATCCCAACTACTTGCTAATAAAATGATCAGTAACAAAACTAACATCTAATTTCCAAAATATTTGCCCTGACAACAATAAGATGGTTGGTTCGAGATTTATTAGAATTCGTTTTACCTTAGAATAGGAATAAAATATGGAAAATCGTTGTTGAACGTTAGCTGCTTACAAAGACGTTCTTCGTCATTTAACTTGATCACGTTGCAGGCCTCAAATTTCCAATGGTCACATCAACGATAAATTGACGCAACTGAAGATCTTAAAGCATTCGCCCACAAATCTTGTGAGTTTCAGTTCAGGTTTAATCGATAAGTACAGTCAAGGATTGATAACGGTTTGAATGGAGCCGCTGTATGTGGCAATGTCGTCGGTTTCGAGTTTGGATGTCCTGGTACCCAAAATGATCCATCCAACCGTAGAATGACCAAATAGCAATCTCAGTTTTCTACGGACTGGAACGGACAGTAAGGAAGACGTCCAGGTTGGAGATTGGAGATTATTTCCTCTTCACAGTTTTTTGTTTATATCTGGTGTTTTGTAGGCTGCTAGTCTATTGGCGGTTGGCTTAGCTCAGACTTAACTGCCCGCTCGTAAAGCTTCTGCATTTCCAGAAGCATTCTGATACGGCTACATCCAGTTATTTGTTATTCTCACTGTTCTTGTAGGTATCAGTTCCAAAAGCTTTAGGCCTAAAAGTGCTTCTTCACAATCCAAATGGCTGACGACATGGAAACACTGGAATAAGTGAGATTTCTGACGTTCAGTTGTGGTATTTTCTTAAGCAACAAAAGCTTGATTTAGATTTCATTTGCAACTCTGACATTTTATTGCTATTTGGGTACAAATATGGGAGAAAATTGATATAGGATTTGTGCAGATAATACCTTCCATGTTTTCCTGCCTTGATGATATCTAAAATTTGTTTAGTGGAACCGGGAATCCTAGAATGACCAAATATTCTTTTGCCAATTTCTACTCCACCAACTGCTCGTCATACCAAAAACTGTTCTGTGACCAGGAACTATTATTGTCCACCTTGGGTTTTCTCTGTGTTTGCACCTCACGACAGAAAAGAAAACTGTCTCCGTTCTCTATGCGTTATTCAAAGTAGCACGAACAAACCGGAAAATAAGGTACCAAGGAAGAACATGGTGAATTCTTCTCTAGTGATTTTTGCTTGTGTAGCAGGAAATTAACTGTGCTGTTGTTGTGCACCGAAGAAAGGTTTGCGTTTAAAAACTGTCGTATCAAAGAGAATTCTCTGAAGGAGTGCGAAGGGAAAAGAAACCGTACTGTTGCACGAAATGTTACTGTGTACCAACGGCATCGCAGTTATCACGACTGAATGATTAACCTCCAAAAAGATTATCCATGATAATTGAAACAGTTCAGTTTCGAAACCTCCAGCAGGAAAACGCTACAAAGTGATAACCACTTATATACATTTACGTTATATTTAACATTAGTTGAAGTGACGCTTCCGCTGGCATGTAAGTTCCAAAAGACCGAATAAATTAGAGAATTGAAAAATGAAAGAAATGAAATGTTCACAGTTGCGTGCATTCTCATGGCCATGTAAATGCGGAGTCCTTCATTCAGAAAAACGAGCATCTCATGTATTTCCAATACTGGTCTTAGAAAAACTCGCGAAATCCATGAATGTATTGTCTGAACGATAACGTTTCCGACAAGTCACACTGGCAGACATAATGCAGTGCAATGCGTTTAGCAACGCGAATGGTAATGTTGATGTGATATATTCCTAGATTTATGGAGGCATTCTTATTATAGAGGCTTATTCAGTGACTGTACCAAACGCTCTGGACAAAATTGTCTACGTTAATTGTGTCACTAGAAACCATGCAACCTTCTTCCGATAATGTCAGAAAACATCGAAAATCCAAACCTACCGTGTTATGGTTGTGGAATACATTAAATGGTCAACGGATAATTGTTAAACATTTTCTCAACCGCAGCACTCGTTGGAATCTGAACGGTTTGGTAGTCGAACAAATTTTACTGGCCACGCTGCACAGATTCAGTGATCAAAAACTGGATTTTGCAAGCAAAATTTTGGCTACACTCACATTCCCAAACCTTTCAACAATCTCGGTAATTTTATCAATTAAAGGGTATGACTTTAGTGAATAAATTAATTATAAGGTTTGTTTTGTGGAACTATACCCAAGGTTAACCAAAGGTTGGCAAATTTTATTCTCACTTGAGAAGATACTTTCGAGAATGGCAAATCTCAATTTTAGACCTCTGAAGACCCATCCACATGTAAATACGTCCGGACTAATAGAACTCAGACAATGGCGGTTATGCTATTCGAATATCATACTGGCGCTGGACTATATAATCTTTGGTTCACGGTTGCATAAGGAAAGGTTATTAAATAATTCCTAAAGAGTTACCCGTGTCGCCAACTGTCTAAGGGTCACTTAAGACCAACAATTTAGAAACACATAGTGACATTCAGCTTGAAAGTCTTCGGTCTGTTCTGCTGATTTAGGTGTCACTACAACTCCAGGTAAACTTATATACTAGGTGAGAACCAGAATATGACACGGGACTAAATTCACGTTAGCTCAGAGTAAATCTTCCGGCAGTTGATATCATGAAGTTCTTAGCTGCTGGAGATGCGCAGTTTACGGGCGAACTGGTTTTGTGCAGCACAAAATTGGGGATTTTATCTCTTTTCAAGGCCAATTTGGTGACAATGGATTTACTAATTGCTTAATGGACTGGGTTACCCTTCAGCCTCTGGCGGTCATGAATATCGGCGAATTTGGTCGCACGAAGTGATCTGTGCTGACGCAAGGAAGCAGGCTCCCATAGACACAGGACTTCTCGGCAGGTAGCATAGGTTCGATGGGAGCTCTAAGCATAACCTTCAGGTCACGACAGTTTCATCAGTGACTGCCACAAAAGAGTATACGGTTGACGAAATCAATATTTATACCGCAGCGTAATAGCTAAGGGGTTCGACACAAACACTTCCTTTCCCGGTTCGCGGCCCACTTTGGGGGGTTGGTAGGTATGCATTACTGATAATTCCTAAATACGAAATATTTCCAGCGACTTGTATTGATGAACTGACCGTTGATGCGGTGTGATGAGTGATTCTATCGATCGTACAATCCCCTACTGCTAACACTGAGCTCGTTTACGTAGAGGGGTAGGTGTGCATTGACAGCAGATAGGTTGCACATGTGAATAAAAGTCAATCGTGACTCAGGTCTTCCTCATACTCTTGCGCTCATCCAGTAAACGCTTATTCTGGTTTGGATTAGTTCCTCCCTGTAGGGGATGGGGACAGAATCTCACGTTGCAATTGACAAAAGCGAATAACTGAATAACAAGAACTAACTGACCACGGAGCCATACGCCAGAAATCTCAAGGCAATCTGTTGCAATAAATTCGAAAAAAAGTGATTAGTAAAAAAATCTATATACGGACATGAGAATAATTAATGAATGACCTAAATTACAGCGCAGATCGGAAACATAATCCTTCCGCGTAATTCCGAACTTTGTGTGACCTGAGGAGGTAGATGGTTCTGATGGAACGAGTTTGTAAATAAACAGTCCAGTGTTAATTTCCAGATGACATTAACGCAAATATAAACTAGATGCAATTCATCAGAATGCTTGGGGTGAACAGAAACGTGATGAGTTCGATTTTTTCGAAGGATAAACGGACTTTTTTCGCTATTTAACTGCACCTGACCGCTGCGCAATGCTCAAAATATTTCGTTTAGTTTGTCAAAAGGAAATATTCTAGAAAGTCACTGTCGTAGAGCTATAACGATCAAGATTGATTAAAATAAATCCGTAATGCAATATGTTGCAGTTTGCCGCAGTTAGATAATGTATAGATAAAAAAATAATGCACGAGCGCAGCAAACTGTAAGAATAGTTTGGCTTCATGTAGAATTCTTTGAATCGTGAGATAATCTCAGAAAAAATGAAGAATTATTGAAAGCTTCTGAACATCGGAAAGACGGAAATTGTATATACAGGAGGTATTGATTCTGATGCGTTCACAAATTTCCACTGTTATTATTCTTAAAGCTCTAGCACTTCCCAGTTTTAAATAGGCACCAACGGATATCGCGAATTTACTTACAACTTTTCTTTATTATAGCTGCCAAAAAGGCCAACTTAATGTGGGTCTTGTTGACTGTCTAGGAGGGTCGTCTGAACAAAAAGAACCTAAGGATGCACGAAAATTTCATGACTTTTGGAAAGGTCTCAGTAGTTACCTTGATTGAGTCAATGTCATTTAAGAGGCTGGAGTTAATCGCTTTAATTGCCACGGTATCAGTGGCAGTGGTGAGCTGCAAACAGTAAAACCTTTTGGTACAATAATGTAGAGGGTAATAAACTAATATCGGAATGTTGGCCTATTTAAGATTCTCTGTCTAAAATAGTCTGGTGCTACAAACAAGTCCGCCATGATGTATTTGACGGTGGCAATCCATAATAGTCAGAAGAAGCCACAAATTTGCTAATCTCCATGTTGAAATTTCGCGATGAAAATTCTATCTTACAATCCCGTTCCAGATTATTAGCGATATTTCATGTACCGTCCTCAAACTAGACTTGAAAAATATTTAAACGTTTCAAGTTTCCCTAGGTATGCAGCATGAGTTGATCGTGTAAAAGAGTAGGGAAAATAGTTATCTTGTACGGTAGAAGAAAGTGCTGAGCGCCTCAGTCGAAGGACTCGTGCATTGTGCTGATGAATAAATATCATCTGGTGAACCGAAAATCATTTACAGCATGCAAACCACGAGGATGTTGTTTTCCGACAAAGTTATCCGGCTTGTTCTCCTCCCATAATTTGCTTATGTTTGCACGAATAAAAATTATGAAATCCTTACAAACAAACAAGAAAGAGTGCATTCCGGCTATTAGGAATTTTGTTGATGTGTTAACGAAGATAGTCCTTTATTTCAAAAAACGTACGCAACATAACTACGGTGCATCTGAAAGAAGTTTCGTGGTTCACTCTGTCAGAATTTAGTGAACGTTATCCTAAATAAAATCGTTTTTTTTAGTCGGACGTATTTCTGGCGAGCGTATACTTCGGTGGAGAATATCCTTCATAGGAAATCATACTGCGGCCTGAAACTTGATTCTATCCAAAGTAAATTTCGAATCATGGAGTGATAATTAAAGTGGGACCTAACCAGTGGATAATGAGTTCGACATTCTAAGGCTTCTTGAACTATGAAGTAAAAGCAATGTCACTTTAAAGGTGCTGGATGTGACACCAAATTAGCCAAAAATTTAGTGAAGGATAGTAGCAGACCAGTGGGCCCCAGCGTTCGTTGATGCTGGATTTGTGGCAATGCACGCGCCAGATTGCTGTGAATTAATCTCACTTTGTTCTTCCTAACGGGCTTGTGGTATCCCGTGGGTAAAATTTACATTTGGTGACTGAAATGTGATATCGGCTACATTCTTAACCTATTTGCTCTCTAGATCATTCTAAAACATGCGATGTATTATCGAATAGATTCACTAGTGCCTGCTTAATAGAAAGAATTAAAATTGATGTATTTACCTCTTTGTGCTATTGCCTGCTGGAATGGTAGTTTCTTATATGATACTTTTGCGGGAGATATATTCAGTTCTTGTAATCGTTTGATTCAGCACCAATCGGCGACTATTTTCCATTATGGGCTGCATGGTTCGGAGTTATATGCTGATCAGAGAGGCTAGAAAATCAACCGATATCCCATTTTAACCAATATATGTATACCTTAGCCTTGAAGCTTCACGAGCTCGTTAGGAAGAACAAAGTGGGATTGATCCACAATATACTAACGCGTGTACTGCTAGGACGCCAGAGGCAATAAACAGTGGTAATCGATGGGCCCCATTACCCTTTAGTAATTTTTGGTCTTTTCAATGTGGCGCCCAGCGTCTCCACGATGAAATGCTTCTACTCTACACTTCAAGAAACCTTAGATTTTGAGTCAACATTCATTGTTTAGGAATTCTCCTTTGAGTCTCATTCCAAGACACGGAGCATATTTTGGAAGGAATCAAGATTAAAGATCCTATGTAGCGTACTATCAGTCCGGTTGAAAGAACGTCACCCTACTCTAGAGAACAAATCTAATAAATTTCGGTAGAGATTAAAACGAAACTTCTTTCGCAGACACTGTCGCTTCTTTATGTTGGCTACTTTATTAGAACGGGAGGAATGCCTTCGTAACTAAAGCGGCGAAATTAGTCTGATTCGGAATGCATTTTCTTTTGATTCGTGGGTAAGACTTTCCCAATTTTATTCTTGTGTGAGCTAACAGTTTAGACGGAATAAGAAAAGCGGGACAATTTTAAGAGAAATTTCTCCTAAAAACGATCATTTTATAATTGTTTTATTCATCAACAAAATCAGCGGGTTCTTGGAGTGGGATGTTCAACTTTTATTATTACCGTGCGGAATAATCACATTCCCTATTTTCTTGTACTAGTAATTCATGCGGCACATTTGGTGAAAGTTGTCGCGTTCAAGTAGTATTCAAGCATATCTGGACGATGGTGCATGGAATGTCGGTAATAATCTGAGACAGGATTAGAGAAGGACACTTCCGTCGTGAAATTTTAGCAAGAGTATTTGTATCTTTGTGCTAATTGTCAAGCTTGACCGATTTCATCCATTAAATTTATGCTCTTGGTATAGTTTGTTTGTGTAATATGATGCAAATGGTGGCCTTATTTAGTTTACGATGTCAGAAAAAATTCAACACACCGTTTCAAATCGGCCGATGCATTGAAATCAGTTACTTACCTTCTACATTGCGGTATCAAAGGACTTCACAGTTTCTCGCTCACCGCTTCACTGTCACGGTAAGAATGACCTCGAAATAAAGTCCCTTTTTATGTAAATCATGATCCTCCCTAAAAGGTTTTTCTTTCCATGCTCAATCATGATTATTAGATATCTGTTCACGCAAAATACTCTAGTTAACAAACAACTAAATTCAACTTATAAATGTGCGCGTAATCGTTGAATAAATGCGTGATAAAGCAAGTGCGTTTGTTGGACAGCCTAGTTCGTTATCATTAATGAATTTGTACTAGGGTAAATCCTATGACCCTTCCAAAAACGGTAATAAAAATCTCATGTTCTGGGAAGGTTTTAGTTTTCCATATTGGAACGAGTTTACCGAGACAACCAAGATCATCCCATTTTCGTTATGTTTGCGGTAATCGGTTCTCGATTAGCCTTCGTTTTAGTGGTGATTTAGTAGATTTTCTGAAAACCTTGACTACTGTTATGCAAGTAGTTCAACACCCACGGAAGCACTGGAGGTCATTGTTTGGAATAAATGAACCCGTAAATACACAGGAAGATGCCACTGACGTCTGAGGCCACACGTTGATTTCACGCGCATTAATCATTTCCGATGCATTTTAGCGCCGCAAGCCGTACACCAGGATCGATCTGATTTTGAATCCAATTAAAATGTTGATGTGCTACTCAATATGTTCAGTGATAACTTTCTACTACCGCAGAACGGAAACCCCAGTTGAGAATGCATTGTCCCAATCCAATCCTTATATCTACATGACTAGGTCGTAAATAGATTAAAGGATACTATGGAAAGCTTGAAAGTCAAAAAATGTTCACCAGAAGAGAATGGATTTTAAACTAAGCATTTAATTTTGGTTATCTTCTGATTAGCTATTATCTGTAGAATCCTTATTTGGAAACATAAAGCTAAAGAAAAAATTTTTTAGCTTGTCAAACTTTTTATGGAATCAGAGTAGTATTCTCTCCGTTGTTTGCGCCCATGTACATTGATTTTGATTGCTATTTGTCAGCGCCGTCAATTCAAGATGGGCAAAAGAAATGAGGAGTAATGAAAAAATAACTCCAAAGTAATAAGATGAAGAAGTACGCAGAAGGAGAAGGATTTCGAATTCAAAGTGGCAGTGGTCACGGCAGTGATTTACTTCACTGCTTCTGGGACCGCATGAATCCCAACTTCTGTAGAACTGATCATGCACTTACTGAAGGTGTGCCTATATTTAAAAATTTTTCACACAGACAAATTCTGGTCAGTAAAATCTTTTAAGTCGAAACTCACCTTGATTCACACGTGTTCGTTCTTCACAAGTGTTGGATAATGGAAGGATGGTAAGTGATCACCAGCAGCGCAAATGAGTTACCTACGAAAAATCTTTCTGTGATTTTGCGTGAGGATCTCTCACTGTTGTTATGAATCCATGCAACCACCTGTTTACAATAATCCCGGGCAATTTGATTTCACAGTCATACTGATCCCAGGAGTTTTTTAACTCGTAAGATACCAATTAGCAGCGTTCTCGAGGAAGAACGAAGACTGTATATGGTCACCTACCCTGAGGAAATCCACCTCTGATGTTGGACTAGCAACTTCTGCGTTGTTCTACTTGCATACAAAATTGGTAGGTCCACTCTGACTATTGGAAAACTAAATGCTCCCTTAAAATGCTACTACCGACAGTTCATGCAAGGCTGCTCAGAATAAATTAGTAAGTCATCAGATTCCCTGTTCATCTCACTTACACTCGGATTTCATGAACCAGGACTCTTAGCCATTTGACGATGCCAGCTGAAAGAAAACTACTAACTGAGTCCACAGGAGTGGTGATTTGATAATCATCGATTGGTCCATACTGCAGGCGGCCGATTGCAGTGTAGTCAGTCAACTTCTAACCCTGTGAAGGCGAAAGAAGGCTCCAGGTGAACCCATGCCCCTCCTTAGGACAAATGTTTGCCAACCAAAGTCAGTGTGCGTTCAAAACGAACTTGGATGAGGCGGTCTTTGTTGTGGGTGCTGTCGGCCAGTATGGAAAACGAGCCCTCATTGCGTTGTCCTGTCCTTGGTAATTTGCCAAACTTGGCGTTTAAAACAAAAGCAAGAACCCTAATATTTATTGGCCGCACAAGTCGAAATAGTCAGGACAAGCCTCAGTAGGAATCTTCAATCACCTCAGAAGAGCTGCACACTGAGATACGACTAACAGAAAAGGACTAAAGTCCACACATACAGAATCCTAAAACCAAGCTCCACACAATCGACTGTTGACTACGATCCAGCCTAATAGTGCATGCTCGGTCCTCGTGCTCATGCCGATCCCGACATCATCACGACCACGGCCACTGGGGACCGGATCAGTTGACACGGAAGCAAGATAAGCTTTTTATGGGTTTCTGCAAGTAGTTGTGGAATCGGGATCTAGCATCGGCATTTCAAAGATGCACCATTCATCTATTTTAAACGTTTCATTAGTTTTGGTTAAGCCAAGAACCTCGTGTACACAGATTAAAGGTAACCCGACAAAGTGAGAATTTGGGCTTAACCAATGTATTTAATTTATCCTATGACCTTCCACTAACAATAATATCAACCACTTTAACCAAGCACCAGTCAATTTTGACAACTTACATAGCCTCTTTATTGGAAGAACGAAACATAGTACACCATCTAACAAAAATGATGGCAGTAGTGTTCCTCCGAACGCTACTACAGAGCCGCCCAAAAGGCAGAGGGGCTTTCCCATTAGGAACCCTACCCGGAGGGTTTGACTGAATATTCTGACACAATATAATGGTGGGGGTTAACCCAGAACGGGTGCTTTGTGTAGAAGCATAAGTATCATTACACATCCTGCCTGAGGCAATGAGCAACTCATATTGATTACCTTTCCAGGTGACAGTTTGGTGTGAAATTCGTTTTACTTTTGCGATTTATTGAAACGATTGGGAGATATTACCAGACAGTCGAGCATTGGAGAGAATAAGCCTTTGGTTCTAAAATGAACAAGTTCACAAGACATGGGACAGTGTCTGAGAAGAAGCATATCGGTTATCCAATTGTTTATTTTAGACTGAACTAACAAGTTAAACCAACCTCCAAGTTGGAGGACCGCATCTACCACCTGATCTTTTGGGCATGCTTGAACCATCGGCTTGGGATATCCCATCCTGTATTACTCGTTTGTTTATGGTGAAAAGCTAGTCGTCACACCCTGGAGAGGTATAGTCTAACTGCGCCGGATGATTCTACGACAAAGTCTTCCGTCATGAATCCGACTGCCCATAATCTATATATATATATATATATATATATATATATATATATATATATATATAT